>CAUYSK010096276.1:0-52500 GCA_963575035.1 Avahi laniger | reverse complement strand
AGCCAGAAGTACTTCTGGGGATAGCAGACCTGATTTTCCTGACATACAAGACCCATGTTCACCAATGCATAGTCTAAGCAGATATTCAACTCATGGTGAAGGCTCTCTGTGGGGACACCCACATAACTCCTAGACTGGCGCCTCTGTTTCTGAAAAATTTCTCACTCTTTGGAAGAGGCCTCAGCCTCAGCCAGTCCTTGAGTTCCCCTCCACGACCCACATTGTCTCCTTGCTGTGATTTTGTTTTGAGTCAGGATGTTCTATGGTGCATTGTACAGCAGCCGGTCCCTGAGCACACACTGCTGAGAAGAGCCGCCCCCACAACCATCACTTTCACAGTATTTGCCTTGCCAATTATTAGTACAATGGGCCAATTCTCATCCTGTGTGCTCCTGGGGAAAATATGCAGGCTAGGGAACTGGCCTAGATTGGAAATGGAACAGCAGAAGTTGCCAATTAACATGAGTTCCTTTTTTACATCCCCTAAAGGGGTTAGTCCCTAGGGAGAATTTATAAGAGGCATGATCCTAGGCACTCTAGGAACTCCTTAGTGCCTCAAATCTCTTGGGGTGGGGACGAGTGTCAAAGGTTGCTTGGTCCAACTCTGCGTCCAGTGCTTGAATTGCTTAGATATCCTCATCAGCTTTTTCCTGAATATGCCCATGTTTAAGGAACCTATCACTACCTATGGCAGTGCATTCCTCTTTTGGGCAGCTCTATTTATTTCAAACGTATTCCTTTAGTTGAGCCAAATCCATCTCCCTGTAGCTTCCCCACTTTGGTCTTAGCTAATGAATGAGCCTAGCAAACCACACAGCTTCCACTCCCAGGAAATCGTCAACTACTTGGGAAAATGGTTTTTAGATCAAAAATAGAAGTTTTGGAAAAGCACAAGAGAAAGCCTACTGCAGCAGAAAGGCTAATGGGTGGACTCTTGTGCATGGCCCTGAAAGGCAGAGTCAGGTTACAGACTCAGCATGTGGAAGCTTTGTGGACAGCCCCTGAAAGTCCAGTTGTAAGTGTGTTGGAAAACATGTGGAATCCTGCTAGGATATAGAGGGGAGCAAAGCTGCATCCTATGCTTTGTGAGTGTGTGTGCTTTCACCAGGAATATAGGAAGGAATGGAAGCATTTGGAGGAACTGAAGTTTGGCCCAGATTTAGCAGGCCTTGCTGATGGGCAACACCAGTCTCAGTGGGAAGACTGGTCTGACGGCCAAAGGCCTTGGCTTCTCCCCAGCACTTTCCACATATGCCTCGCAGAAAGCTTCAAGTCTGCCATAGGCCCAGCTCAGACCTCCTCACAAGCCAGCCCCATATTCTTGGAAGGAATGCTGGCTCAGAAACACAGAGGCAGTCTGGGACGGTCCCCCAGTACGTGGGAAGAGGAAGGAGAACTATGGGAGAAAATCTCCCTTCCCCATGCAGGAGGCAGCAAATCAAGACAACAGGTTAAGGAGAACAGATGAAGGGGCCTCATCACCACAGCAACAAGCCCAGCAATCCTGAAAGACAGGATTTTAATTTTTCTGTTCACCTGTCACTCTTCTCAGCACTGTCACTCTCTTTCCCTACTCCTGGCAGGGGACAAATTGTGACTTTTTCACTCCCACCAACAAGCTGTTTGGCTTTTGGGGTGTGCAGCTGCTCTGGGATGGGAGGAGAATGAGGTCCACCGGAGGGGTGCTCAGAAGACTCAAACGCCACCTCTCCCCTTTCTGTGGGAGAAGTGTCTAACTGGGAAGTGTGTTGTTTGCCTCGGAAGCGTGAACACAGCCATCTGTACGCAGGTCCAGGAGGAAGCCCCCTCTTGTGTGGACATTGTGGGCCAGAGGAGGAATCAGAGCTGTGGCCCGCACATGAAAGGATCTTTGTCCCTGCCCCTGCCTGCCCCATTATATTTCAACCGAGTGTGTCGAAGAGAGTCAGTAAAAGCAACTGAACAGAAGACTGTGGCCTCGGGCCTCCTCAGAAAGATCTAAATCTGGAGCTATCAAACAGCTAATGGAACACATTAGGGGAATCACAAAACCTTGTCTACATGGGAACTCCTCAACTATCTGGACTAAGACTACACCAGCACCAGCCCTTCATCCCACACCCTATTAAATGATGCCAAGTTGGATGGTCATGTTATACATGATGTTGGTGACAGTAGAGCCCAGGTTCCCCCTTGATTCCAGGCGTCTTCCTTGATTCCTCCTACTGCAGAATTGTGTCAGCATAAATAAGTATCAATGACACTGTGGGTCCTACATGACAGTTCCTGTACATCTAGCAGCCCTCCTTGTATGGAATGTGTCCCTCAAGTCCCCCTACACACACACTGCCATCTCGCTGGGCCAGAGACCTCCTTCAGAAAAGAGGGGTGCTTTCCGCCTCCAGACAAAATCAGTCACTGGACCCTCCTCCTTCTGCAGTTGTACAGAACATGCCCCTTCCCCTCACTTCCATATAAAGATCTGATCCTAATCCCTTCCCAGATATACCAGAAGTGAAAACTTCACCTTCTACAGCCAGGGAGGCAAATAGCCTCTCAGGGTCTTTTGAAGATAATAAAAGAAAAAGGTACCCACCACTCCTTTATCCTTGAAGGCCATCCACAACCAAGATGAACTTAGAAAAGACCACGAAGAAGAAAACAGCTTTGGTGACCAAGGGGACAAGGTGTGCCTCAGTGACTGAAAGGCTCATCAGCTTATGAAGTCAGCAGCCTCCAGCCTTCTTGTGCACCACCCTCTCTCAGTGTTCCCTTCCTCCGAACCTCACTGTCAGCCAGTCTTTGCTAAGGTGTGAGCTGGTAATATACTAAGATACCCCATCCCTACTGCCATCTGAACAGAAGAGTTTCCTAGAACTTCTGTTAGCCACAAGTCCCCCAAGGACTCTAAAGAACTCCTCTCCAGAGGAAGAGTGACACACCTCTTGAACAACAAATAGGGAAGCATTTTGAGGGTTCTGAAAATCATGTAAAGTAGGAATTTATTGTTCAGCCAACTCTTGAACCAAGCACCATACTCGGTTTTGCACATTTTCTTTATCAGGCCATTATACCAGAGCAGGAAAAATTTTGTCCCTTTGAATCCTTTGAATAATCATTCTACTGCTTCCAAAGTCAGGCTATGCCTTGCCAAGTGTAACCTATATTCAAGAGCCATCTGCTTTAGCAATACAGTAAGCCACCAAGGGGGTATGCTTTAGACAATCCTATAGCTCTGCTGGCCAAGGCTGCTTCTGGGGATGGAAGGCATGCTGCTATTGCCAGCTGCAGTCCCCAAGCTCAGCCCTGCTGAATCCTGTACAATGCACCAAGTAGAACTAGGGCAGAGGCTACTGACTTGGTCAATAAGAGATTCCTTTCCACATGCCCAGATTCTAATAGGCAGATGTCAGAGGAGTCCCTAGGGCAACACAGTCCACCCCTTGGCTCACCTACAGCCCCACCTGAAAAGGAACACATGGAGAGGTGTAATAGCCATACCCTACCCAGTGCCACCAACCAGCCAACGATGATGTGTGCCTATGGCAGTTGAGGCATGCATTTCATTTTAATTCGATGAGACACTTGTTGTACCTGAATATTATAATATAAACAAAGGTGTTAGAACTACCACTCATCCAGGGATGAGTATTCTTCCAAGATGTAAAGATATTCTTTTACCTGTGTCAAGAAGTTGATTGAGCACTTTGCCCCTCTTCCTGAGCTGTTACCTCCCACTGTGACCACCAGTTTTGATTGAGTGTTCTCACATCTGGAAAAGTATTGTCCCTCAGTCCCACACTGTTGAATCCCACTGGAGGTGACAGAACTCGGGAATGGTCTCACAGATCAATGGCCTTCCTCAGGCTCTACAGGGTGAGCTCTGTCCACCTCCTATTGGACACGAGTATTTATTCCCAGGCTCCAGGGAATTAAGCCCCCTTCTCGGTGACCCTGCTCATCCAAAACCAGTGCAAGATCTTTTACTGCAGGCAACAAAGATTTCTAAATTCAGCCACCTGGATCTGCCTACAGTGTTTTTAGCAAGCACCGCCAACAGAAAAATGACACCAATTAAGCATAATTATTGGGATTTAATAGAGTCATTTTTCTATCTCAGCACCTTTTTACTATTCCAAGCCCCTCAGTTTTTTCCCCCTAAATTGGGACTCAGAGCAGTAAGTTAACGTATATATCAGTTGATCTTTATTATACGTACAATAACTGTCTTATTAAATTGAAATCGAATGCACATCTAGGGGAAAGTTCATTTTAAGTACCAAGTCTCAGAAAAATGCTTGGAGACATAAACAATGAGCAAGGCCAATGCGTTGCTGAGCAACAGAGGGAAGCGGGGCAGGCACCAAGCTGAAAAGGAAGGGATGTGGTTTTCTGAAAGAATGGGATAAATTTGAGGGTGCAGACCCTGGTACAAGGTGCCCTGAATTTCTTGTGGCATCTCCCACCCCAGAAAAGGTTGAGGAGGGGGAAACATAATTATAAAATTCAACAAAACCAAGATGGTTGGAAATTTCATACATTTTTTTTCCTGGGGAATGTTTAACACTGGATCGATGAATAAAAAGCCTTTCCAACTATTATGAATGTTAAAGAGGGTGTGGGGTTGAGTGTATGTGTGTAAATATGCTGTTGCTTGGGTGGTCTTCAGCCTCCTGCCTCACTTTATTCTCCCCCCTCCCCTCCTTCCCTTCCTAGGACAAGACAAGCGCTCTGAGCCTCAGCAATGTGGCGGGCGTGTTCTACATCCTGATCGGAGGACTCGGACTAGCCATGCTGGTTGCCTTAATCGAGTTCTGCTACAAATCCCGTAGCGAATCCAAGCGGATGAAGGTGGCATTGTCTTCCTGGGCCTGTTTCCTAAACTGTCCTGTGATACAGCTGGGTTTCCTGGGGTCTCTTTGCTAGAAGGGCCGGAGGGAGTGACAAGTGGTTGCAGTCAGCCCAAGATGGGAAGCAGAAAGCTCTTAGGAGGACAGTGACAAGGACAGAGGCAGCCGTGAGAAAGGATGCAAGACGGGGTGTGTCGGTGCAAATACAAGGCCCAAGAGAACAATAGCATCAGCCAAAGAGGGGTCAGTGAGATTAAAGGTGAGGGATTGGAGTGGATAGTCAGCACACTGGGAGGCAAGAGTGAGCGCTACAAAGGCTGATTCTCTCTGAAGTCGCATCAATAGAAGTGTAGCTCCCAAAAGAGGGGAAGGGAAGCCTGCCTTGCTCTGTGCTGATCCTGTTGTGCTTGGCAAACTGGGTCTTTTCTCAGTTTCCATGCTGTGAGGTAGACTTTGGCTAGAGGATCACGCTCAGAGAAAGGTAAAAAGACTAGTTAGATGACCCCAAACCACATGAAATACAGCTAAAGGGAATTGGAAAAGAGAAGGATTGTGTGGAATTTAAGGGCTGTGTGTGAAAATATGGGCACTTTCCAGGTAGAAAACAGACCAGTTCTATGTGGTCTCAAAGTATACGACAAGAAAAAATGACTAAAAGTGACGGAGAATAGATGTTAACACAATATGTAAAACCTACTTTTCCAACAGAGCTACTCACAGATGGAATAGACTATCCCAAAAAGTAGCAAGTTCCCCATCACTGAGGGTACACAAGTAGAGGATGAGTAATTCCTGACAAGGATATGGATTCAAGCACCTAAAGGGGGTTTGGATTAAATAACTTTCAGGTCTCCTCATATTTCATCATTTAGCTTCAATAAGAAAATATTTTTGGAAGTTAATCATGTGAACAATACCATAAGCAAGGTATCATGAGGAAGCAGAGAGGGCTGAGGAGCAATCTGTGACCTTCAGCACCTTTACACTTCAACAAAAAAATGGGCACAGATGAAGCCAGGTGTGGTGGTGCACACCTGTAGTCCCAGCTGCTTGGGAGGCTGAGACAGGAGGATCATTTGAGTCCAGGAGTTTGAATCCAGCCTGAGCAACATAGCAAGACTTTGTCTCTAAAAAAAAAAGAAGATGAAGAAGAAGAAAAGAAAAGAAAAGAAAAGAAAAGAAAAGAAAAGAAAAGAAAAGAAAAGAAAAGAAAAGAAAAGAAAGGAAAAAAGAAAGAATAGGCACAGAAAAATTACTCAATGAGATGACATATGCTATAGATAGGAAGGACGATAGGAATTTAGAGGAGGAAGAAATTGGAAAAGGCTTCTGGGAAGAGGCTGTAATTAGAAGGATAGGTGGGGTTGAGACTGAGAAGGGGAGAGAAGTGCAGTCACCTGGGCAAGGTACCAGTGGTGGTATGTTGGCCTAGCTTTAGACTGTTACCTTAGCTTAGACTAAATAACAAGATACATTGGTAAAATTTGCCTTCCTAGAATGTTCCTTAAGAAGCTCACTTTTCAAGAGGCCATTGCCCCCAAGCTCAGCACACCCACTCTTGGATCACAAACATAGCCTCCTGCCCAGCCTCCCCCTGCCTTGGGCCCTCAGTTCTACTCATGCCTCCAGGGTCACCCCTGGAGAAGACATCTCTGTACATTTGTGCTTCTGTTTGGAAACTCTGTATTCAGTTCTGTTTATGGGGAGGTGGAGGTGGGGTGGGAGGGCCTTCTGTCCTGGCATTCAGCATTTCCAGTCATAGCTCCAGCCTTCCACGCTTCACCCGGCCCCCACAATCTGCTCTCCTCACAGACTCCACATCCAGCCACCCACCTTGTGCTTCCCACCCATGTACCTTTGTGCAGGCTGATCCCTCACCCTGTCCTCTGTTATATGGGTCCATTTAAAAGGCAACCTCACTGGGATACAATAACAAGGAACAATTAAGTGATAGAAGTACAATAGCATTTTGCCAGGGGACCTAGGAACACCTCAGTCCTAGCCTTGACCAGCTTGCCTATCACTAGGTCCTCTCAGAAAAGGCAAAGACAGCAAAGGCGTGAGCTTCAGACCCTAAACCAAGTGCAGACCTCCAAGGAGCTTGGCTGAACACAGCAAGGACTTCTAGAACCTACACAAAGTTTTCTTTGCCCATTCCATCCAAACCATTAGCCTAAAGACCCTCCTGTGTTATACTCAAAGTGAGGAAAGGCTACTCCAGTGGCAAAGAGGAGGGAAGGACAAAAGTTAGGTGAGCTATGACACATTCAATTCCCCAAAACCTTCCCTGCATACCATGACTTGAACTAGAGGCCCAGAGTCAGCCCAGTATAGATCAGAGGACTCCTTCTCCCCTAGGACACAGCACAGATCACAGGAGTGTCCTCTCCTAGGACACAGGACAGATCACAGGAGTGTCCTCTCCTAGGACACAGTACAGATCACAGGAGTGTCCTCTCCTAGGACACAGCACAGATCACAGGAATGTCCTCCCCTAGGACACAGGACAGATCACAGGAGTGTCCTCTCCTAGGACACAGCACAGATCACAGGAATGTCCTCCCCTAGGACACAGCACAGACCACAGGAATGTCCTCCCCTAGGACACAGCACAGATCACAGGAGTGTCCTCTCCTAGGACACAGGACAGATCACAGGAGTGTCCTCTCCTAGGACACAGGACAGATCACAGGAGTGTCCTCCTCTAGGACATGGTGCAGTGTAGTGGTCTAGAGAACAAGCTCTGGAGACTGAATGGGCATAAATTCTGTCTGCTCCATTTGTTAACTGTGTCATCTTGGACAAGTTTTACTGACTCTCTGATAGTACATACAGCAATAGTACATACCTCATAGAATTGTTGTGAGGATTATATGAAATAATGGATATAAAGGACTTGGTAAAATGCCTGGGCCAGAACAGCCCTCAATAAATAATAATAACAATGATAACTAGTATTTATGATAATAGTTGTTATTAGTGGCCAGCTACATCCTCCTTAAAACTTTCCTTTTGTTGCCCCTACTTACATGTGCTAGGTTTTTTGAGCTGTATAGAGTGTGAATTCCTTAAGGTAAGAAGCTGTGTCTCATTTCTTTTTGGACATCCCCCACACCCAGAGTAAGTGTTAATGAAATGAGTGTGGCATTGTATCTGGAGGAAAAAGTCTCCTGGAGGCTGAGACAAGACAAGGAAGGCAGCTGCTCCTAGTTTAAGAAAATATTGCCATCAAAAGCACCCAGTCCAGGAATGACAAATAATGCCATCCAGGGTAGTTTGGGCCCCATCTTGTTATGCTCATAACATGTGATGAGACTAAGCATCCACCAAGCCGGAAACCTCCTGGACATCCAGCCCTTCCTCTGGGATAACTGTGGCTCCCACTGCTCATGGCCAGTGCCAGGTGGTGGTACCAAGGCAGCTAAAGGCTGGGATCCTCTTAAAACCAGGACAAGGTCAACCTTTACCACTGAAGTCACAATATTCAGGTTAAGACAGAAATGTCTAAAAGAAGCCATCAAGTCATGGCATAGCTTCTTGAGACATTCTCACCCTTCCCTTTACAATGAAGATGTTAATTTCTCAGAATCCAACATCAGGGTCCCTTGGAATCATTAATTCAATGTCTTCCACTCCAATTTTCTATAATTATTTCCAGTGATTGGCATGACTTCTGCCCAACTCGCTGAGCCTCCTAATAGAATTTTTAATCTTCAGCAGCAGAAAAGATACTTTCTTTATTAACCAACCCAGCCCTTAATTGTTAAAGCTCCATCAACTCCTCTCTTATCCAAAAGAGATAAGTGGAATGCATTCCACTCGCCTCTCAGATTTTCCAACTTCGCAGTTCTCTTTATTATTCTGTGCTTTGCCTTCTCCAAAAGCAATTAGCTCTTTTCAGAAGTGCAGACCCCAACCTCACACAGAGACCCAAATTGATGGTGACAAGGACCTTTGGCAGGAACTTTCACATTTTCTTTCCTTAATCACAGTATTTGGCCAGCTCTTCGGGCCTTGAGCCCCTGAACTAGTTGTGGGCCAGTTTTTCATGTCTCAACAGTGTTTAAAGAGCCTTTCTCCACTCTTTTCGGATGAGGGGAGGAGGAGGAGGGGGAGAAAGGAAAAAAGGACAAGAGATAGAGAAAGAAGAAAGGAAGGGAAGAAGGAAAGACAGTTCTTTTAGTAACTTTTAAGTTGAAAGTGCTTTCTATACATTTCCATTAACCATGTAATGTGTTGTTCTTGCAGTCCTGCAGATGAAGACACAGAGATTCAGAGAAACTACATAGCATGTCCTAGCTAGGTCACGCAAACCGTAGCTGGATGAACAGGAATTAGACCTCCAGCCTGGCCTCCACAAAACCAGGGCTCTTAGTGTTACCCAAGCCACTTCTCCTAAATTTTTCTTTCCTGCTTCGACTATGTGGCAACAGATCATTTCGAACCCTACTGTGTGTCCCTCCAGTCCCAGCCATTGTGCTGATCACAAAGAAAAACAAAATGCAGCCCCACCCTTAGGTTCACCTGATCTAGTTGTTGAGGCTGACTATGGTGTTTGATCCCTTTCTATGCATTGTTGAGTCTCTTTAATATGTCAATGAGCAGGACACAGGACAAGTGTCACAGAGACAGTGGGAAGGTACCCTACAGCTGTCCCTTCCACAGACATACTGAGTACCGCTGTATGCTAGGCAATGCTTGGCACCGGGGATACAGTCAGGAACAAAACAGATACAGCTTCTGTTCTCAGGAAGCTGAGGGTCTGATGGGCAAGACAGAGACTGAGCAGCATTTACAAGTTCAATGAGTGTTAGTGACATTTACACGTTCAATGAGTGTTAGTGAAGAAAAGTGCCCAGTGCTGTCACGTATAGAGCGGAGGCCTGTCCTGATGGGACAGTGGGGGCTGGGGAGGTCAGAGTAGCTTCCCTGAGCAAGTGATATTCAACAGACTTGAAGCATGAAAGGCATGAACCAGAGCGAGAGAGTTGCTGGCCAAGGATGCACAAGTCTTGGAGACCCAAAGACCCAAGCTCTTGCCCATAAATGGGGAGAAGGCCAGGGAGTCTGAAACACAGGAAGACTGAGGGAAAGGGGTGGAACGTATGAGTTGGGGGACTCAGAGAGGGACTTCAGGCAGCCCACAGCATTTGAATATAGTTTAAGTTGTCATACAATAGCAAAAATATATAACCTAAGACATATTCCAAATTGAATAAGGTCTCAGACCCTCACCCTCTCCCCTCTGCATGAGAAGACAGACTAGAACCTGAGTGCTTAGCTAATATCAAGGACACCTAGAGTATTTATTATTCACCACCTTGCTCCCAAAGGAAAATAATCCCCAGCCTCTTCCGACCCCAGGAGAGCTGCTGACCTTTCAAAATTATATGTGCCTGTGCTAACATGGGGCGTGTTTAAGCAACAGCAGTTGATGGCTTGCACATTTCCCTGAGATTAATGAGCGGCTGAGAGACTTGATAACACAGGGAGAGCACCCTCCGCAGCAGGTGGTCACTCTGTCCTCCCACGCATGCTGAATGAGGTCATTACTGAGTCTTAAGATTTTATCGGGATGTTCTATGATGTGCAAGAGGCTGGGTGGACTTTTCTTAGAAAAGCAAGTGGCTGAGAAGTTAGCATGTAGTCACTGTTAGAGGGATGAATCTCTGAAGGGTCAATCAGGAGGGATTTGAAGTTAGACTTTTTACTCATCCTTTTCTGCGTCTCAGTTTCAAAAACAATGACCACAACTAACACAGATGGATTTTAAGAATGGCTGGTATGTCAAGGGTAAACAAAAGAGAACCACATTTCCCAAAGGCCAGAGGAGGAATGACATCAGCTTAGGACTACTTAGCTACAGCGGGTAGAAAGAACCACATTTAGAAGGTCATCTGCCTTGTCCCTAGGTTACCTTAAACAAGTCAGTCATAAGCTATAAGTCGTCAGTTTCTCTGTAAAGTGAGTGGATAAACTAGATCAATGTGTTTCAAGATTTTAAAACTCTACATACGCCCCACCTATTAAGTCAGCATCTCTAGAGTAGGATTTGAGCATCAGGATTTTTTCCCCAAAACTTCTTTGATGAATCCAATGTGCAACCAAGTTTGAGAACTAGTGATCTAGTTCACCTTAAGCATTGCATTCCACTCCAAAGGTTTGACTCCGTTCATCTCTTTCCTGAGATTCCATAAATGCATTAGAAAGGAAGCCAGTAAAAAGGCAGTACCCACCCACGATGGGGGAATGGAGTCATCCACCTCTGAGAAGCCCTCAGCTTCCTTGAAAACCAATTCTAATGGTGTCACCTTGGAAGTTTTCAGTTACCTGTCTGACTAAGTTATCTCAGACCTTGGCAAGCCCCGGTGTTGACTGTGCCATCGATCTTGTTCTTTAAGATAAATTCATGAAGCAACACCAACTTCAATGGAATATTATGGGAATATGTGAGCTTTTGGGGGAACAAAATCCAAGGTGATCTGTGCAAACTTTAAATTTTTTTAATTAAAGAGACGTGGCAGAGGAAAATCATGAAGGATAGACATTCCGGGCTAATCTATAGAAGTTTCCATATTTCCCACAGATATAAATAAAGTGTTACTTTCTTCTCAACATTTTTTTAGGTGAGAATAAGTAACCATTAATTTCTCATGTTTTCATTTCACATTTCCCTCATGTGGCATCACTGTAGCATTTATTTGGCCTTTGACTTAGAAGAACTCAATCCAGGTCGCACTTCCTCTTCAGTGGAGGACCGCCAAGGAAGAATGTAAATAAATCAAGTACCAGGGTTTGAGGAGGAGACAGAACCAGCGTGGGTGGAGCATCATATGGGGCCAATCTGTCTGAATCATGGATTTTAAAAAGAAAGAACATTTTAGAATATTGTCAGAATTGCTTGCCAGTAATAGAAGAATAGCAGAAAAAATAAAAATTAGGTCAAATCTTCCCTGTTTATTTCTGTCTGGCCACAGTGGGTTAACTGACTTCTCTGGTTACTAAAATCATGGCAATATGCAAGTAAGAAAACCATAGACTTTTTGAGAAGGATCCTAAGATAGTGGGCTTTTCTTACACAAATTCAAAAAATCTATTATGCATCTAATTGCATACTAGACACTCCAGGGACTTGCTGAGAATTGAGAAGACATGGCCAAACAGCTCTCTTACAAAAGACAAAATTTACACACCTGAGGTGGAACCATTATAAGAGGATGTATAATGCACAAGTATCAGATGAGAGGGGCCAGTACTTGCAGTAGCCTGGTGTAGTCTGGGAAGACTTCCAGAAGGAGGTGAGAACAGAATAAGCCTTAAAGAAGGAGTAATGTTGGTCTTAGAGAAAGAAACTTCCCAACCCATAGATAATTCCTCTGCCTTATCTTGATTTTCACCAACAAACCAAACCCCATCCCAAAAATTCTATGACTGTCCCTAAATGGAAAGCTAGAGGTGGACAGAAAGAGATAAGGGTTTGGATTTCATATCATGAGTTTTCTTTCTCCAAAGGAACTTCTTCTTGTCTGATAGGTTATGGTTCTAGACCTACCTTGTGAACTTGACTATCCCACTTAACTCATCTGATTCGGGGATCATCCTTAAAGTCCTTTTCAGATCTAGAATTCCAACATTCCAGAAATCACAAGCTTCATGGTGCTGATCTGATGTATCGCTCTGGAAGTGCAGAGTCTCCATGCTGATGGGAAGCAGCTGATACGCAGATGATGATGTTTAGAATGCATTCTCATTTTCTTTAGCACGTGCCAATTACATCTTGCATATTGTTTGATTCAAAAAAGTCCTTCATTCCCTTAACGTATGCTGTTAGGGGTAGGATAGCACTTTTCCTGAAGTAAATCTGAGACAGTCTTTTATTTTAACCCAACAAAACACACCCTCAATTTCTTTTAACATGTCAAAGCATTTGTAATGTAGTAACACCATTTTTGCTCATAAAAATCTATTGGAGCACAGATAATCACATGTTATAGACATGGAGATTTAAAAGGTTTAGAAAAGTAAGGAGATATGCACAGAGTCATACAAGTAGTTTATGTCAGAACATGAACTAGAATCCAAGCTTCCTAAACCCCCTTTCCAGAAGCTTTTCCACTTGATTGTGTTTCTACATTTATCATCATCAATAATACCAACGACATATTCGACCTTTAGGAATCACTGAAATTAAGAACCAGCAAGGAGCTCATCCAGTCTAGCATACCTCATTAATCATTAAACCTGGGACTCAGACAGGGGATCAGACTTGTCCAGAGCCATGCACCAGTATTGTAAGTTCCTGGAAAGTCAGGATTAGCATTTTAGAATAGAAAGGAGTTGGATAGGGGAGGAGAGTTGGAGTTACATTTTAAGTCCAGTCTTGACCCATTCCCCTTGCCAGTCATTGCCAAGGACCCGGGGAAGAACCCCCGGTCCTCCTGAAAAGGGTTTCTGTTTGATCCCACAGCAATCCATCAATGAAGCCATACGGACATCGACCCTCCCCCGAAACAGCGGGGCAGGAGCCAGCGGCGGTGGCAGTGGAGAGAATGGCCGGGTGGTCAGCCACGACTTCCCCAAGTCCATGCAATCAATTCCCTGCATGAGCCACAGTTCAGGGATGCCCTTGGGAGCTACAGGATTATAACTGGAGCAGACGGAGACCCCTGGGGAGCAGGCTTATGCTCCCCCAGCCCCATCCCAAACCCTTCAGTGCCAAAAACAACAACAAAATGAAACGCAATCACCACCAACCACTGCGACCACAAGGAGGACAATTCAACAGATTTTCCTGAAGAATTGAAAAACCATTTTGCTGTCCCTTTTCCTTTTTTGATGTTCTTTCACCCTTTTCCGTTTGCTAAGTGAGGATGATATATAGCACTGTACTGCAATAAGGGGAGAGTAACCCTGTCTAATGAATCCTGTGTCTCTGACAGTGGAGCCACTGGAACACTAATGAGGAAACTGCACTGTTTTCTTTTAATTCAGTTGTTAATGTGTCTTAGTGTGTGCAATTTTTTTCCTTACTAATTAATATCCACGGTTTGCAGGTTCTGTTAGGCCCTTTCCTTCTCCTCACTTCTTATTCCCAACTCCCTACCCATCCCTCTTCAGTTTTCAGATTGGAAATTCAAGATTTGTTCCACCTTACAAGCAAGCAAAAGGAAAAAAAGCAACCTTCAAACTAATTCACCATGGGGGCTCTCCACGTTCCCCTCCACTCTTTGGCCCCAAGCCTTGGATGGAGACAGATATTGTTGCAGAACTGGGCTGCCTTCCCCAGGTGGGGCACTGCCTACGCACTGATTTAGTTGAGAACACATGTGAAAAGCAACTCAGCGTGAGGGTGGTGGAGAGGGCAAGGGCAAACGTGCAGTCAGAGGAGGACTCCTGAAGTTACTGCTGCTCAGAAAAAGCTTCCTTTAATGTGTAAGCACCATGGGCCATAGGTGGTATGGTGTATTTCTTCACAGAGTCAACCTCAGCCCTGAGAAGTATGTCCTTCTGGTGTGCTCAGGTTCAAAGGCACTCTGATGGCTGAAAGGCAATTGGCCTCCTAAACCAAACAGAGCTTGGGATAGTTGACAGCTGGGAAGATACCGCCCAGGATTCCTGCTTTTCCTTTGCTTATCCTCTGAGCAGGAACCCCATTGAGGAGTAGACTCTTTCTCTCTGGAGCCTCTGATGTGGGGGGCAATGCTATGCAAGCTAAATGCAAAAGGAAGGTGATGGAAGAATTTTGGAAGAGGAAGCCTCATCAAAGCCCACATGCAATAGAGCTTTCCATGGTGCACCCTGTCCTAGGTTTGAGAGACCAAATATGAAGTTTAGGATTATGCTCATACAGAGAACTTGGATTTCTATGTTAATATAGAGCGTTGTTTTAGCATGTGGCCAGATAATGCTCTGTCACCTTGAGAAAGCAAGATAATCAAGGCTGAACTATTTGAAGGATAGGGAGATCGATTAAGTTGATATTGACATTGAGGTTCCTTAAGATCCCTGATCCCAACTTCTAACCCAAGGAGGCTGACCTTCCCTCTGGTTAAGAGAGAATGAGGACATTGTATTACAGTGACCAGAACTGATACACCCATGATTATAACTACAAAGCTGAACTAAAGCAAGATTGGACAAGTGACATGGTTCATGGAGAGAAGCCCAGGCTGACTGCAACTTTGGTTGGAAGGGGCAGTTCCTGGCACACGGCTTTCTTGGAGATCCCAACTCTCATTCTTGGTGCAATTGGCTTCCAGCTCTCCAGCATCCACTCTCCTAGGTGCATGATTCAGTGTGTGCCATGTGTCATTGGCTTTTATTGATAACCATATTCTGGCTTGTTTCCTTACCTTCTACTTCTATCCAGTCTTCTTTGCTAGGGGTTATCATTAGCAATTGACATGCTAAAGGTTTTGGAGCCTACCTTAGGGTAGGTGGGGAATAATTGGCTTTATCTGTAGATTCTCTCAGCGGACACCCAGCATCTCTATGTCTCTTCCATTCTCCTGTCATCAGCCATAGCAAAGAATCATTCCAAAATCAAAACTCTTCACCCTTTTAACTCAAGTGTTGTCATTCAGTCTCTCACATGTAATGTGGGCATGGTCCGTGGAGCAGGACCCTCAAGATGAATTGTCACTTTTCACTATTGCTAGCTGATGCCCACTCCCACACCGCCCTGCCCTTGCACCAGATTTTTCTCAGCCCTCAGCCTACCACTGCAGAATCTGATGAGACCCACCATTAGGGAGTCTGCATCTTGGAAGAGTTGGAAATAACCCTCTACCATCAACAAGCTTCAAAGACCTTTTGCCTTTGGCCTGGTAAGATGCCTCTCCAGCCACTGAGCCCACCAGTAACATGATCCGATAGAGACTGTCTGTGCTAGAAATGAGAATCTCTGCCGTGAGGGATTCCAAGACTCCAGTGGAAGATGCTTTTCATCAGTGGAGGGGTGAAGCAAAAACAAAAGCAAGAAAAAAGTTAACTTGTATTATGTATTTTTACTACACTTTTCTTAAAAATAGAGCATTGGGAAAACTCTGAAAGAGACTGACATTTTTCTCAACAGGAATCCATACTTAACAGTTCTGGCTTTCATTAAATTTTGCTCTTTGGTACCTGGGCCTTTTATTTAACATCTATATTTGTTTTATTAGTAACTCTCTTGGCAGATGTGTGAAAGGATTCTTGCTTGATCAAACACTAAATATTTTTTTTTTTGGTTCCTGTTTTTCTTTCAAATAGCCAGGTTTTTTTTTTCTTTTTGGTATTCGCATAAAATGAAAATATCACCAAGAATTAAATCACTGTGGATCCATTATCTACTTTTCATATTTGTCCATTCCATTTTTGTGCCATTTCTGAAGCAGGGGCCCTAGAGATTATTTCCTTACTGTTAAGCCTAAGATTAGTATGTTTTTCACAGTGACCACTGTACCTGACTCACAAATAGATCTCAAGTCATTTCAGATGAACTAAGAACACTGTGCATTATTCATCCAAATAAGATAACAACAAAAAAAGAAAAAGAGTGAGTATTTGACTTACAGGGGCCACAGTTTCAATTGCATAGAGTAGCAGGGCTTGACTTGCAGCCACCACAGTTTCTCTAGGGAATTGGATATCTCACATGGAATGTCTCCCAGAAATCCCCGAACTGGAGTCCAGGTGTAATTGTGATGTGCACAGCCAGAACCAATCTACATGATAATCTTGGCCTGCACCCCATGACCCTCATTCTTGCCTGAAAGCTTTTCTTTCCCTCAAGCAAGATGGGCCTTTTATAAAGGATCTGATATTTGTTGACACTTAGATATTGATGATTAAGAACTTCAGGTGTTTTCTTTCCCAAAGAACACTGCATATTAACAAAGGCCAGAAGTCTAAAAATAAATGAACAAAGAAGCTCTAATAGTAGCATAGACAGTGACTACTATGGTAGAAAAAGGTTGAAAGGAGGAAGAGAAACTAGCAGGCTTGTGTGAAGCTACAGTCATTGTTCGCATCTAGCTGCATTGACCTGGCCTTCTATATCATGACAATGGTCCTTGCTCACAATCATCTAAGTGACTGAGCCAGGATTTGAACTAGGTCTGCCTAAATCCAAAACCTTTACATCCCTAACTATCCACTTCACTGTTAATCGGGTCATAATGTGTGAGGGCCAGGAAAATACCAGGTGAGCAGTTTTTTACCTGTCCTTTATGAGAAAGTAACTGACACCAATGGAAAGGTGTCAGTTTCCCCTGCTGTTCCTTGGGGAAAGCCAGCCCATGCTCTAGGGCATGAAGAGATCAATAGAACATACATAATTGCAAAAAGGGGAGGGGGAAAAGAGGAGTCCCACTTTTAGCATCTTTAAAATAGGTCTAGGCTTGGGAGCAAGCAGGTGTGGGAGGGGACTAAAAACCAGCTCCCAGGAGCAAGAGTGAATTCAGCCTGGAGGGGTCCCTCATGGGGAAAATGGAGATAATTTTTTCTGTGTGGGCAAGTCCAGAATCAGCTCTGGAAATTACAGGCCAATGGATTTAGGTTCACCTAATGGTCAAAGTAACTTCATAGTACAATTAAGTACTGGAATTAGGACAAGCTCCTTTCAAGGAGATGCTGCAGGTATGAGAGTTGAAATACGTATCCTCCGATTTTCCTCCCATCCCAGATTCCTAGAATTCACAAGACTATTAACTTGATGTCTTCTGTGTGCTAAGCAGAGGAGAGAAAGGAATAAAGAAGCCAGCGTCAGCAGAGAAGCAATAATGGGAAGGCCAGTGGACAGGGTTTACAATACATGGCTTCTCCTCCCACTTCTACCTTTCAAGCATGGACAAGAAAATGAATTACACTAAGCCTCATTTTACCCATCAAAGAAATGGTACATCTGGTCTCAAAAGAGGTAGTGATTCTCAATCCTGACTGCACATTGGAATTGCCTAGGGTAGTTTTTAAAAAATAACCAATGTCCCAGACACATCTCCAGATTTAGTTGGTCTGAGATGAAGCACAGGCATAGTATGATTTTTAAAATTATTATTATTGTTGTTGTTATTGTTGTTTGGGTTGTTTTGTTTTCAACTCCCAGGTGATTATAATTGTAGCCAGGGTTGAGAACCACTACTATCTGGCCATCCTGGGGATCGAGGAAAACATTCATGAAAACATCTTGGAAAATTGCAAGGCCCTATATTAGGTATTTATCAGTGACCAGACCAACCCCCAAACTGAGGTTACCTAATGGCAGTCCACTTTTTCAGTGTGCTTTACCTTTCCTTTTGCTCTGTGCACATCCTGTATCATGAGTGTGTCTGCGCGACAAGCGGACTGGGTTTCTCGGGAAAGCTAGAGACAAGGACTGAAAACTGACCAGTATGGGAACTCCAAACCGTGTCTCCTAATATTCTATCCAGGAGAATAGGTAGAAGTGGGAGGAGAAGCCATGTATTGTAAACCCTGGTCCACTGGCCTTCCCATTATTGCTTCTCTGCTGATGCTGGCTTCTTTATTCCTTTCTGTCCTCTCCAATAAGAGCCTAGGCTGAGCAAGACAACCCAGGACATCAAATCTCCATAGTCCTAAGAAGAAAATGTCATTATATTCACCTGATACAAGAGGGAGGAAAGACACAGTGCCCAACTGGAGCTTTACATGCTCCTTTAGCCTTTAGGCATATTTGTAATAACATAAGATTCTGCTGGGAAAAAGGAGAGACATAGGACATTAGCGATAAGATAATCATCACAGAGGTACCTCCTCAGGAGAGGGGGGAAAAACAACTCCATCATATGAGTCAGCCTTCAGCACAGCCAGTTATTTTCCAAACTGGAAAACTACTTGGCTGTTTCCATTTAGACACCAGATCCCACCACCTGCATTTTTAACGTAGTACGCTGGAAGGCATTGCCCATCAGCCACATCTTCCTGGGCACTCTGAGTCCTACTGGTGACAACTCTAACTCTTCCTCCTCAATACTGTGTTTGCCATTTTTATAGCACACTAAGGAATGGGAGCCAGCATTTGCTCAGCACTAGCTGCATATCCGGTAGGATGCTAGGGTTTTAAATACATCTTATGTTGTCCTCTAATCAGTCCTGCAAGGTAGGGATTTATCACTCTCTTAAGAGGAAATGGAAGCCCAGAACCCAAGGTCTTGCAGCCAACCAATGAGTTGGCCTAGATTCTAATCCAAGACTGTCTCTCTCCAAAGTTACTACATTTCCACTTTACTTGACAGCCTCTCAAGGAGATTTCACCATGCTAAGGAAAGCACCAAACTGATATTTAAAAGATATTAAATCTATTGCCTGCATTACTACCAGTTTGCTGTGTGACCTTGGGCAACTCATTTCACTACTCTGGGCCTTGGTGTCCTCATTTCTGAAATGAGAAAAGGAGAATAAATCTAATAATCTCTAAAATCCCTCTTTGTTGTAGTCTTATATCAGTAGCTCTCAACCAGTGGTGATTTTGTCCCCTGCAGACATTTGGCAATATCTGGAGACATTTGGGGTTGTCACAACTGGGGAAAGGGGATGCTACTAGCATTTAGTGGAGAGAGACAAGGGATGCTGTTAAGCATCCTACAATGCACAGGGCAGCACCCCCACAAAAAAACAATTATATGGCCCAAGATGTCAATAGTGGCCAGGCTGAGAAACCCTATCTTGCATAAATTATAGCATCCCAGTAGCATGTTGGGATGTGGATGATGGCAGGACAAGGCCGAATAGGAATGGGACAAGGACCCTTCAGAGAAGATGAACAGCTACATGAATTTATGCAAGGAAGAAGTTGAGTTTAGGGAAGTAAGCTGAGGGTCAGAAGAGTTTGGCCCATGCCATAAACTAGGGAGGCCGGAAAAGCCAAGGTGGGAGATTCAATAAGACTACCAATTGAGCTAACGATATGGCTCAGGAGAGAGGACCGTGCTTGCAGACGTAGTTTATGTCTGCTCAATCTCCCTGCCCCCTTCTTGCCAGGGGACTCTGTGGCCAGAACCAGTTCAGAGACCTACAGGTGAGCCCTCCCCTCCCCGAAGAGACTGGATAAGCTTCATTTTTATCCCAGAACAGTATACCCTCATCCTTCTAAAAAACATATGTAATAACACCCACATCCACAGGTAGATGTCATGGATAATAAGAGACAATTATGTGATAGTCCTGTCTCTTGGAGAGTTGACAGTCAGGAATGAAAAATAAGACACATAAACATCATTAATATAATACAAGTTCAAAGGTAGTAAGTATCAAATGGAAACAAAGGAAAAGTACCTGGATCATCTTCCACATGCCCATTATTACCTTGTTTCCAGTCTCTGAAAAATGGCCCCTAACCTCCGATCACATGACAATCTATACCCTTGTGCCCTTTGATCACTTATTTTCCAGCTACCCCAGCTTCCTCAAACGTGGCAAGAATAGCCCCACCTCAGGGCCCTTGCACCTGCTGTTTTCTCAAGGTGAAATCCTCTTCACCTAGATCTTTGTGAGGCTGGCTCCCTGGCATCCACTTCTTCATTCCAAATTTCATCTCCCAGGAGCAGCATTTCCTCTCCACTCTATCTAAACTAGCTCTAACATCACTCACTCTCACATTACTCACCACCACCTAATAATATCTTGTTTACTTGCTTATTGTCCTCTTCCCCCGCCCCCAGCCAGATTATGCATTCACAAGAACAGGGACCTTGTCCACCCTAGCACAATGCCTGGCATGTAACAACTCCTTGATCAATATTCATTGAATGACTTGATGAATGAGAGAGGTAGAGCTGAAATGCAAGGGTGTCTACAGGAGGCAAAGATTATTTCTGCCTGGGCAAATAAGGGAAGGAGGAGATGGCATTGTGTCTTACTTTGAGGGTTTTATAGGCATTGCATAGCCAGAAGTCAAAGAGAAAGCTTTCAATGAAAAGGAAACAGAACAAGCCAGGACTTGCAGGTAGAAATAGGCAGGGTCTGTTAGGAAAGGAGCAAATATCCAATGTGGCTGATCCCACATTGCCAAAGAGAGCAGGGAGAGAGAAGGCTGACTGGGCATGGAGGAGTTGATAATTATTAATCATGAAATAGGGAGTTGCAGAAGTTTTTTGAGCTGAGGAAGAAATTCATTCATGTATTGAGTATTGAGCTTTGCAAGAAACTAATGCACTGTAGTCATCTATTATATGCCAGGCACTGTGCAAGGTACTTTTTACCTCTCCTCTTACTTAATCCTCATGGCAGCAGCTCTATGAGGCAGAATTGCCATTCTAATTCCATACACAAGCAAACTGAGGCTCAGAGGTGGAAGTAGAACTTTAGCCACCTAGATTTCATGTAAGTCCTACAACACAGGACTTCTCATAACAGATCATAGGAAGCCATCTGTCCACATGATATTAATAGTTTCTAGTAAAAAATCCCAGAAGGATACTCAGAAGGGTGAAAACATGACACCTGTAGATGGTGCTTGCTTGAATAGGCAAGGAAGTCACCAGACAAGGGGCCAGTGACTTCCAGGGCACCAATGGGTACTGCACCACCAAAGGTACTGTGTTGAGAAGGATTCTGAGACCAGTCTATACTCAATAAGAGGGAACCGTGATGGATTCATAAATTAAGTCATGAGCACAGAATGAAGAAGGGCAATTTCTTTGCAACATATTCACCATGATAGGTACAGCAGAACATTCTCCTCAATTCCTGAAGGAGTTTTGGCTTTTTGGCCCATGGGAAATGTTGACAATATTTTATATGTACCACATGGCCAGGGCCCCTTGAGTATATGAGGGTTTTACATGTATGTGTTTGGACTATTGCTGTGGTAAGGCTGCTGTTACCAACCAACAAAGAAAACAGTACACACAATCAGCCCATAAACACCAGGCTACAGGTGTTACATAGTAGAATAATTAATAGTTATAAGCATTACCACTGTCCCTTGTTGGATGTCAGCACTGTGCTGGGCAACTGTCTGATTTCATGCTTACGGTGTTTTTGGAAAGAGATTGTAGCATTTCCACTGGATGAGTGTTTTAAATAAATGAATGAGACTCAAAAAATTTGAGTTGGAAGGAAACTTAGAAACTATTTAATCAATATTTTATTCAACTATATTTTATAAGTAAGTGAACTTGAGTCCCTAGAGAGTAAGCGACTTGCCCAGGGTCACACAAGTTCCTGGTTAAACTAAGACTAGCTACCTCTCCTGGCTCAAAGTCCAGGCTACTTGTAGCAAAGAGGTTTTCTTACATTCGAACAATCCAAAACTCAATGTCTATCTCTTGTTCTCACCCTGTAGAGCTAGTTAAGTGTATCTGAATAAACTGGGCCATGATCTGAGGAAGGTGTTTTGAAAAGAGGCAGTTGAAAACTGCCCCTAAGACTAGTCTCAGATCTCAATGGAGTTGGTAAATACCTAGATGGTGGGACTTCAGGATCATCATCAAATTTCTCCCCAACCAAAACCCATTTTTGATGTTTACTGTATTCCCAAAATTCCTCATCCAAGACAAAGCCTTTTATTCCATAAAGTTTGATAAATTTATTTGTAAATGCCCTTGGTCAGCAAAAATATCTGGGAAAGTCAAACAGTTAAATGCCTGTTACAAGGTGTTTTCTTGATAATAGCTTTTAATAAGACTTGTAAAGAGGTACTTGAAGGATGGAGTAGGTATGTAGGGAGGTAAGCATAGAATTCAGAATGACAAATTAGAGGATGTTGTAGGCAAATGTCATGACTTTACAGTTAGGAAGTCCTTGTTTCAATGTACACACCTAAAAAGTGGTTGTGAAAAGCAGCAGAAATGGGCTTTTCAGCAAAGAAGGCTGAGGTTGGATGTACATGGAGTTTGAAGTGGAAGATTAAGTAGTTACCTAAATAATTCCAGAAAGGAAAAAGTGATAAAAAAAACAAATCTTAATTATGTAGATATGTTAGACAAAATTGTTATCCTTTTTCCATTTTGCCCTGGAACCTGATCACAGAAAATAACCATTTTGTTTTTTCTTTCAAACAAATGTGTTGTGACCTAGAGGTTTTGTCTTCACACACCAACTCACTTAGAGAGGGGGAAAAAAGAAACTGTTAATTTAATTTGATTGAGTAATCAGCTTAATGAACTGTTTAGAAACCATTTAGTAATGATATAGAAAGTAGCTTCCCTGGCATTGGAAAACCATTAGAAAAAAACCAATACAACACTGGCAGTAGATATTTGTGGATTTTGGCAGCCTGGCATCCCTTCCTTTAGGGAGCAGCTCTCTCTAACCCTGTAATCATGTGATCCTGGCCATGCTGCCAGTCTTAGTCCCCTGCCCTGCCCACACCCCTGGACCAGAATATTATAGTCCCTTTTTTCCCAGACCACAATGATTGGGCTGCACATGATCATGTGACCCAAGTTGAGCCAATTAGAATCCTTTCCCAGGGTTTTTTAAATCTGGAGTTCTAATGAGAAGGAGAACTTATTTTTGAGTCCAAGCAAAAAGTATCCAAAGCTGTCTTATAAATAATGTAGAGAAATCCTTTCTACAGGAAGAGAGATCAGAGCCAAGATGCATGATGGAGGGAAAGAGTCCTGGTGTCATGTGAGTCCCCAGACCTAGCTTTCCAGTGACATGAGCTAATCAATTGCCTCTTTCAACTAGCCACTTTGAGTTAGATTTCCATCTCTAACAAAGAAATTCTGATTCATCTATCACTGACCATCTATAAACCATATGATAACTAAGAAAAAGATAGTCAATGTTTAAGCTCTAACCAGTTGTTTCCATGACTAGCAACTGGTTTCAAACTGGTTTGATCAAACTCAAACCTTTCCTGTCCAAATCCATTTGGTATATTGAGGCACCAATGTCAGCATCCTGACTTCTGTCAGCCTCCATTTTCTCTTCTGCTGTCAGGAGAAATAATGCTTTCCTGCTAGCTAACCTGTCTCCTGGGGGCTGGGGGTGGTGGCTGTGTGTTAACTAATAAATAATTGAAAGCTCTCTGAAAAAGATTTGGTGTTAAAGAAGCAATAAATAAGTCCTCAAAGGGGTTCCTTTCTGTCCATAAAATTTTATTTTCTTCATCCTTTGGAAAAGAGTTTATTAGCAGAGGGTCTCTTCCCTGCACTCTCTCTCACTCTCCTCTCTCTCCCTCCCCCTCCTTTTGAATCATTTCTGGGAGAGTAGGGGAGCTTTTATTGTTCATGTTTATTTCTAGTCTGCAGCAGAGATTGAACACTTGCAGTTGGCTATCAACTTCACATCAACTGTCTTGCCACTGATGTGAAGAAACACACTAAATGCATAAATTCCATGAGGACTTAAAGAAGTTACATAGATAAATGAGATTATATGAAGAGAAAAATGATAGAGGAAAATTATATTAATACACAGGCCAGAAAGGCCAAGCTGCAGTTTAGTGCTTTCAGAAGTCCCTGGAAAATCTATATCCTATGTTGGCTCATACACAAAATTCCACTTTCTATATTTGATTCACTTATTAAGAGTGATGATTGCTATTGAATAATAACCTTTTACATTGCCACAGAATTTTGCAACTGGAAATCTTTCTCATAACTATCGTCTGTCTTGATCCATGACAGTGTCCTGAATGGTGGATAGAGTAGAGATTATTATTTCCTTTTTATAATTTAAAATCTGAGGCTTAAGAAGATCAGGAGACTTGTCCAAAGTCACATAAGCAAAAGTGGGTGAGCTGGGCCTGAAATGTGAACATCCTGGCACCTGATCTCTGTACTCTATCAAATGAGAATGCCAGATAGTTGCTAGGGATGTGATCAATACCCCTAATGTGGAGGGGAAAAGTACAAGCATGCGTCTGCTAATGTGAAGATGTAATTGGCCAATAGCTGGCCAACAGAAGAATAAAAAGAGACTAATATTAATTGCACACAGAGCCAAACCGAAGGGTGATCTGACAGAACAGATGTACTTGTTGCCATCACAAGAAATGTAAGGAGGTGGGGAAAATTTGGCTCACCTGAATGCAGTGAATGCCATCTAAGCAGTTAACCAGGGCCCTTTGCATTTCTCAGTGGGATGTGCAGAGAGGGTGCTGCCATTTCTCCTAACTGCGAGTCCTCTATCCTCTGTAGAATGGTGAAAAATACTTAAAGAATATTAATCAGAGGATGTGGCCGCTGAAGCACCAAGAGATCCCAGTCGGGTACAGGTGCATTTCTGTAAGCCAAGTTCTGTGCCTGATGGCATTTTATATTCTCTCCTTCAAAGCCCATAGCGATGGTCTGAGAGGCAGGCATCATTATCCTTTTTTCACTTGTGATGCTCAGAGAGATTAACTTGCCCAATGTCAGAACCGTCAGTTTGTGAAATCAAGTTCTGATTTTACAGTTGTCTGGCTCTGGACCTCTATCCCAGCCTGGCAGAAAGATAAATGCTGAGTCTTTGTTAAGAATCCAGAATGACGCCGGGCATGGTGCTGCACACATGTAGTCCCAGCTACTCAGGAGGATTACTTGAGCCCAGGGGTTCCAGACCACAATGCACAATGATGGCATCTGTGAATAGCCACTGTACTCCAGCCTGGGCAACAGAACAAGACCCCCTGTCTCAAAAAAGGAAAAAAAAAAAGAAAGAAAACAATCCAGAATGGTGACCTTGTAAACTAAGTTCTGGTCCATTTTTTAGGGATATGGATTTACAGTGAAAATCAGTTACTTATCATCTTCTCTTTTCTCCCATACCCACTAAAGAGAGTCTTGCTGCAGGGTCAGTTTGCAAAGTATTTTCCACACATATGATACATGTGGCCTCATTCTAGTTTCACGATAACTTCATAAAGGCATAGGGCAGGCTCTAATATGCCCATTTTACAGATGAGAAAACAGAAGCTCAGAAGCCAAACCCAGGACTTTTAATCAAAGCCCCAGAAATCTTCTCCCTCCACTATCTCACGGAGCCCAGCACATATTCAGTACTCAAAATATTAATTAATTAATAGATTATTCCATTTAAGGACTATATTTCAGAAGAACAGTGCTTTCAAATTCTTACATGTAGCTCTGCCTGTCTCCTTGACACAGAAAAAACAAGACTCATTAAATGGTCAGATCTGCAGAAACTTTTCCTCCCCTGAGAGAGGTGTCAGCAGCTCCAATTCCTTTCAACTCAGCCTTCCACGCCCCCACGCAGTGCCCTCAGCCCACCTGCAGGTGCGATTCCATTTGCTCTTTTCTCATCTGTCCCTACCTGCCCTTTTCCCACTGGCTGGCAAGCTGCCAGAGCTCACACTTCCCATCACCCCCTGCTTCTCTGGCAACAGCATGACGAGCCATCTCTGCCCATCCCTTTCCCAGTCCAGCCCAGCAGGACCAACGGGGACAAGAAGCGTATGTGGGATTCAAGTCAAAAGATTGCAGACAGGCCAGAGTCGCTGCCCCAACCCCACAGCAATGACTTCCTGCTGTTCTGATCTTACAAAGGTGCAGCCATGCCTGTGCCAGGGAGGGAAAGGTGAAGATAGATCGTGGGTATCCAGAACTGTTAGGATTATCATTTTCTATCTGTTGAGTTAATCATACACAATTTCAGAGAATCCTGGACTCTCACAATTAAGACAGCGTGAGGGGTGAGTGGGATAGTCGCTATCTAACACATACCTCTCGCTTGCATTCTTCCGGGAACGTGGATACTCACCACCTCCTCCAGGTAGCTGGGTCCATACTTAGCTGCTCTGACTTTTAAAATACAATATATAAACCAGAGTCATGTCCCCAGCCACTGGTTCTTGGTTTGCTCTCCCATGTGTCCCTCCTCTTCCCAGAAATCTGAAAGTAATTCTCGCCCCTTCCTACACTGCACACTCCTCAAGATAAACATCTCCATGGTCTTTGATAATATATCATTTGACATGGTTTCTTCATTCCCGAGGGTCATGTCAAAGATCAGCTAAAGCTGTGTGTGTGTGTTTGTCCATACAACAGCATTTGTGAACTGCAGTGCTACACTAGTTGTAAGGTAGCATTATTGTTCCTCTTATTTCCATAGTTTGGGTTCTTCCTCTGCATTCTAGTGATGCCTCCTCTTGTCACTTAACCCCAAAACTGTAGCCCCAGACATCTCACAGTCACCAACTCCCTCGTCTTCCAGATGAGAAGGGAGATAGCAGCTCATATTTAATAAGCACAGTGTTGTGCATTTCGCATCACTATGCCATTTGATCCTTGCAAAAGCCAGTGCTGTAAAGAGACTGTGATTATCCTCATATTATAAATGATGACATTGAGGCCAAGAGAAAATAAGTAACTCGCCCAAGGTGGAAAATTATAAAGGGCAGAGTTAAAATCTGGGTTAATTTGTGGGATCCCAGATCCTGATCCTCTAACCATGAGGCTTGAGGGTTTCAGATGCTATCTACCGTGAGACGCCAGGGTATGTGCTGTTCTGTTCAACTGTTAGGAGTTGAAGACTTTGAGGAAAGAGTTCCTGTCCTCAAACAGGAAGTGGTCTAGGAAATGGGACAGGAGGGAAGCAGGTGGTGTGGTGGCTGGGCACCTCTGTCAGGAGCCTCCTCAAGGGCTGGAGCTCAGCAGGACACAGAGTGCCAAGGAAGCCCCATGTCTGCACGTGGCCTGGACGTGCTATTGAGGGAGCGGGAATGGGTGGTCAGGAAAGGTGTGAAGATCAGGCTCCACTCCGCTGAGTCCCAGCTCTTCCCCATGGCCACTGACCAAGTCAGCCCTGGTCAGGAGTGGTCCACAAAATACAAGTACTCCAAGGGGTTTTCAAGTCTGGGGAGGAGCCAAAAGTAGGACAGCATGGTAGCTAAGAGTGGGGAATGTGGAGTCTTGAGTTCAAATCCTGACAGTGAGTTAGCCTCTTTGAGGCTCCACTGTCCCCTCTGTGAAATGGGGGTGATGATGCCTATCACAGGGGCTGAATAAATGACCTCAGGTATAAAGCACTTAGCACATGCCTGGCACACCATAGACCCCATATCTAATCACTGTTAGTTATGATGATAAAGAAGAAGGTGTTAAGGAGCTCTGTGTGGCTTTGGGTTCTCAAAATAACGATTTTAATTCTAATTAAAGAAAGAAAAAGAAATGTTTCCCAAAACTTTAATAGTTTTACTTTTCGTCAACTGGCTCTCAGGCAAAAACAAACAACAGCAACTTGGCTCTTGTTTTGTCCAAATCTCTGTTTCCCAAATAAGAAACTGAGTCCCAGGGAAGGAAAAGGACTGGTCCAAAGTGTCAGACCAAGTTGGTGGCAGAGAGTCTAGAACTCCTATAGTCTTCCCTGACATTTGTTTCCAAGGACTGAGGTCCTTGAGGGGAATTAAGAGGGGAAAGGAAGGCGATAGTTCTGCCACCCTGCGACAGTCGGGGCAGTTTGAGCCATTTGCACAGGCTGCTTCTGCATATGACAAAGCTCCACCACTTATACAGATCCCAGGGTTCAGAGTGCTGAAACTCTCTTCTTTCCTCCTGGGCCATTGAGACTGGTATCAAGGGGAGTTAGCATCAAGCCTCTAAATGGTATAAACATCTGTGCTCAGAATCAAAACCTAAAATAAGTGATTTTGTGGTAAATCCAGGACTAAAATTCAGATCTCCTAAATATTCCAATCAAGGGATTTCCCAGCCTAGTTGGCTGCTCTTGTTTTTATTGCTGCATAACAAACTGCACCAAAACTTAGTGACTTCAAACAACCAGATTCTGTGGGTTCAGGAGTGGACAGGGCACAGCAGGGACCACTTTTCTCTGCTGCACAATGTCTGGGACCTCAGGTGGGAAGATTCAAAGGCTGAGGAATGGAATCATCTGGGGATTCCTTTACCCTCCTGTCTGGTACCTGCATTAGGATGACGTGAAGACTAGATCTGCCACTTAGAGATCTTGCATGTGTCCACACCTAATGGCTTGGGCTTCCTCACCGCATGGTGGCTCCTTGGTAGTTACGGAGATTCAGGCTCCAAGCTGGAGTGTTCCCATGAACAAGTCATACTTTTTATGACCCACCCTCAGAAGGATGGCATCACTTGGCACATGGTAACACTTCCACCGTACTCTATCAGTCAAAGTAGTTATGATTTCATTCTAGGGGAGGAGACATAGATGCCACATCTCAATAGGAAAAGTGTCAAAAAATTTTTAAGCATTTTTTTTAAATTAATGGCACAGTTGCCTCTTTCGTGTGATATCTTCAGTCTATAAACAACCTTAAACTCCTGGAGGTCAGGGCCATATCTGATACCTCCCCTCTCCTTAACTCTAAGCATAAAGCAGGAACTCTGTGCTTAGATGAAATAGCACTTTGGTCTGAGTCCTCACCCTTGACTGTGACTCCTTGGCAGGGCTCTGATCTTGGTGGCCGCTTAGCTCTGTGACATTGTTCATTCTTCCATTTTTGCCCCAATCTCCTGTCTACTCCATTGCTAAGATCTGTCAGTGCTACTGCAAAATGTATCTGGAGTCCTTCCTCTTCTCCCCATCCCCACTGTTGACAGCCTCATCAGAGCACATCACTCTCCTACTAAATATCTTCCATTGACTTTTGCTGATCTTAGAGTGGAATCTCAGCCCTGCCTACCCTCTGAGCCCACTCATCTCACCTCCCGCTCACTCTGTGTTCCAGCCTCACCAGCCTCCTTTCTCTTCCTCCAAGACACAAAGCACTTCCCACCTCCAGGCCCTTACACGTGCCCCTCCCAGAATGCTCTTTCCACAGCTGTTTGCACACTTGCTCATTCTCAGTCTTCATGCGTTGGCTCAAATGACTCCTCCTCAGAAAGGCTTCTCTGAGCACCCTGTCTCCATACACCTGTGGTCCCTTCATGCCAGTCATCATAATCTGTAATGATGATTATTATTTTTTATGTTTATTTTCTGACAAGTGCAGGGACCTTGCTCTCTTGTTCTCCGCTCTGCCCTTGGTACCTAGAATCCTCTCTGGCCTACAGCATGTGCTCAATAAGTATCTGTCAAATGACTGAGCCAGATTCAGTGCTGCGTGGCTCCTAGGAGTGGAAGAAATTGAGCCTATAACTTCATTTACTCTTAAAAAGAAAATTACAGCAGTCCTCTACACTTGTCGGTGATCTGCTGGTGGACACAGACTGTGCTTTATAAAAGAGAAAGAATTCAGGAATATTAGTGCTTTGGTAAGGCCCTAAGAGATCATTTAATTTCTCATTCTGTAAATGAGAAAACCAGAACCCAGAGAGGCTGTGTGATTTTACCCAAGACCATATCCATTTCTTTATAACACAATATTTCTTAGTGTTTAATTTCTTTAATTAAACAAGCAATTGTCCACTGAAAAAATGAAAACCATATAGAACTATGTCTCGCAAAGATTGGACCTTCCCCATTCCTACTCCCTTCTCCAGGAGGGACTGCTATTTCCACTTTGGAGCGAATCCCTTTAGGCCCCTTTGTGTGTGCTTAGAAATACACATGTGCATATTTACACACCTATAGCTTCACCAAAACACTAGACTACCTTGAAAATCAGCTTAGGCTTAGAAATAAAAAGGCTTCTTTATGAATACATTGTTTTAAATGCCACCAGCCACAGTGGTCCCAAGGAAGGTGATTCCAGGGTGTGCTACCCAGTGTCAGAGGCCCCTTGGCTGGTCGAAAGGACTCTGAGGATTGACCACTCAAGAGCTAAAGGGGACAAATCAACTTTACTCTCTTCAGCCACTCTGGGTCTGCTAATTTGGGTGGTAGATGAAATTCTAAATTTTCCTGATGAACAAGTGCTGATTGATTTATAGAAAATGATTAGACAGCTGAATAACCTCTTATACCTTTCATTGTGGGGGATCAAAACTAGAAAAGGGAAAATTTTCAGAAGGAAAGCAGTAGAGGTGAACCAGAAAAAAACAGAGGTGGAAGAGTCCAACAATTAATAATGTGAGGGCTGGAGTCAGACAGGCTGAGCTTAAATTTGGGGGCTTCAGTGAGCCTCAGTTTCTCCATGCATAAAGTGGGGAAAATAGCAGTATTAATGGCATGGTACCTGATACATATGCATCACCCATGCATGGCAGTTATTTTTAAAGTAAACAGGTAGCAATGACTGTGCTGGATGTTTTCTATGTTATATTTTATTGATTGAATAAGGCAGAAATTGAACCTGGTCATGAGTCATAACAATCCAAGATCTTTAAAAAATAAAAGTGGTTCATTATTCCAGGTTCAAGAGGGCACTGAGATGAGGAAGTGGAATGCAAGGAACAGAACTCACATTCTGGCTGTGTGTAGCAAGAAGAGTATGGAGAAACCCCATGCCCAGCCTCTCTGAGTCCATCTACTGTGTACCAGCTGAGGATATAGCTATGAGCAAGACAGCCAAGGTTTAAACCGATATGTAACATACATTCTGATAAGAAGTAGAAATTAATAAGTAAGCCAATAAGCAAACAAAATATTGTAGTGGGTGCTCTGAAAGAAACAATCAGGATGTTATGAGACATTGGGGCAAGGAGATGGATAGGATCTTTAGCATGATTGTCAGGGGAACCCCTCAAAGATGGCATTTAAGCAGAATATGTTGAATAGAAATCAACTTCTATTTTGTTGAGCCGTTATATGTTTGGATCTATTCATTACTAAGATCTGGCATGCCCTAATTATACAACTCCCAAACTCAAATTTAACTTTCTTATAAAATACCTAATAAAAGTTAATCATTAATACAGTATTTTTAAAGTCATCCTTTAAAAATACTGAGCAATGTGAAGGAGCCAACTATGAGAAGAGCTGGAGGGAGAGCCATTTGTGCCAACGGTAGAACAAAGGTCCTGAGGCTGGCCTAAGTTGAAGGGATCCAGGAATGGAACAGAGGTCTAGAGCATGGTAAGTAAAATAAAGATGAGATCAGAAAGAGAGTGCACCTGGAAGGGAGACCACCTTGGAACAGCACGGAGGCATATGGAAGGTTATGGTTAAAGTGAGAACTAATGAGAAATCCATTTAGCAGTATTTCCATTGACTGTTTCAACTCCCTTTGCACATATCAGGGTAGGGCTGATGTTCCACGTGTACACACCAGTACAGCCAGAGTCCATTCTTATGGGTCAGTGCACATGCCATACTAGTTTTTAAGTATTTTGAGCATTATCCTTGCATCTGACTCAACTATGTGGTAAGACAGAATTATAGATCCAGTGCAGGGGGTAAGAGAGGCATAATTAGCATCTGCAGTTCATAATCAAGTTAGGTAATAGAGACATAAAGGAATAACTCAGTTACAACACATCAAGCCTTTCTTGTATTAGCAATAAAAATAACATGCTTTGAAAATAAGGGGAAGGAAGCAAAAGGACTCTCACCAGAAGTGAGATCTGAACTGGCACTTGAAGCTGTAATGGGATAACAGAGTTCAGGAGAGTAATTTATATGAGCCACAGACAGAAAACCCTGAATATAAATGCAGAGACTGCACATCGGAATCTACGTGGGGAGCAGTGAACAAACTGGCATCGAGGGGTGGCAGGAGGGGACACAAAGTGAAGTGTGAGAGGAAAGGTAAGGCTAGGAATACTAACTGGGACAAGATCGGGAGGGCTATGGATGCCTGCCTCAGACTCCACTTTCTTCTGTCATCCACAGCAACCATCGGAGAAGCACCACGGCACCGTGCATAAGTACAGACCTTGAATCTCAGCTCCTCCACTTTCCAGTGGTTGGAGCTGGGAAAATTTTTTCATTTGAGTCACAGTTTCCTCATCAGTAAAACTGGCAAAATACCAAACCTCACAGAGTGATTGACGATGAGGTAAAATAACAGGTATAAATGCCTCGCGTGCAGTAAATACTCAATAAGTACTGTAGTATTTTACCATGGTGGATGATTGCTGAAGAGAGTAGTAAGGAGCAGGGACTGGAGGCAGGGAAGGACAGCATCAGAGAGATCATATTTAAATAATAATCTCTATAGCTGAAGAGAATCCTAAATGTCAGTTAATTTTTCCCTATCATTTTACAGATAAAGAAAGTAAGGCTCAAAGAGGGGGCATTACTTGCTCAAATTCAGGTATGTGACTCCTAGTACAAAGTTCTTTCCCTCCCACACTGCCACCCCACCCCCCAAGATCTTTTCCATACCTATTAGCCAGCCAACAACTCGGGGCCAAAACAGAACAAAATTTACAATGCGTGCTGGTTTCAGTGGCTGGAGACCTAGAATTTAAGCCAAACTAGAAAAGGATGCCAGTTTGTTGACTCAAAGAAGTGTGCCTAGCATTGCAAGCCATCTTTGCCCCCCAAGCCAGCATTTACAAACCTGGAATCCTATGATTCATTCCTATCTGAACCTCAGTTTTTGCGGGGCCCTGGTCGAAAACAGCCCCTGGACCTGCGGCAGCTCATCCCCATTTGATGCTAATCGCATGTGAATGCTTGAGTTAAGAAGGCATCATTAAAAGTACATTAGGTTTAATTATGCCTGCAGTGTCAGGCAGGGAGACACGCAGCTTAATGCAGAATGTGTAATTAGATAAAACTTAATCCATTAGATTCTTATTTGTTAAGAAAATGTGTCTCATCCATAAGTGTCACCACAAGTAGTGGCTGGGAGACACTTCCCAGGTGAGAGCATTTCCACCACCCATGAGGTCTTCAGTGATATATACTACCATGAGATACCAACACAAGGATGCCAGTAACGTATACAAGGGAGCCACAAATGAGGGCAAGCTTCAGGATTCCAAGGGCAAGGGGCCAGCTTCCTTCTGTCCCTTGTGTAGTATTATAAGAGTCCTGGGATAGAAGTCAAGAGACTTGGGCTCTGTTACTGCCTCAGCCACTTCATAGCTGTGATCTTTGGGCAAGTTAATTAATATATTTAATTAAGGAGGTAAAAGGCCTCTACAGGGAAAACCATGAAACACTGAAGAAGGAAATAGCAGAGGAAGTAAACAGATGGAAAACCATACCATACTCATGGATTGGCAGAATCAACATTGTTAAAATGTCTGTACTACCCTAAGTGATCTACAGATTGAATGCAATCCCTTATTAAGATAGCAAGATCATTTTTCACAGATCTAGAAAAAATAATTCTATACTTCGTATGGAACCAGAGAAGACCTCCATATAGCAAAAGCAGTCTTAAGCAAAAAGAACAAATTGGGAGGCATCAAATCAATTTACCAGACTTCATGATATACTATAAGGCTATAGTAACTAAAACAGTATAGGACTAGCATAAGAACAGAGACATAGATCAACGAACAGAACAGAGAACCCAGATATTTCCCAACTCTTTACTGATTTGCAAAGACTTGGTAAACAAGGATTGTCTATGGAAGGGATTCCAGGTAGTCCAGTAGTCTGACTTTATGATTTTTAGGCAAGTTACTGTCTATGGGCCTTGTTTTCCTCATTTAATAAAAAATACATGCTAAAATACCTATCTCATAAGCTTATTTTAAAGGTTCAGTTAGATAATGAACATGCCATTTTGTAAACTCCAAAATAATTTATTTCTATAATGTGTGGAGATGGTGATGGTGATGCAACATGATGGTGACTTCAAGACTATTTGCTAATGGAAATTGCAAAGTGTGAGTTCTTCCTTTTATAAATACTCATTTACTTTGGAAAAGCCTCCAGCTAATAGAAAAAACAAATTCTTCCATTTGGACTAAAATATTACATTAGGACATAATTTGGAAGCTGTCTGTGCATTAATGTGAGTCCAAATAAAATGATATGAAATATCAAATTACAAGGTTCTTAATAACTCCTCCTTCAAACTGTTCTTAAAACAAATTCATTTATAAATATAATCTCCAAAAAGGCAATAAGACCGCTATATCCATTTAGTTTTGGTCTGTGTCTTTGCTGTATAGTTTCCATGTAATAAAGTGAATTTACAATTGTTCCTGCCTGAAGCCATGCAAGTAAATTCAAAATCAGGACATAAAAACAATTCTGATAATCCTATTCTGTGGTGTACTTCAATACTTCATTCATTTGCAATTGTATAAAAGGGGAATTTGCTTGGCTTTATGACTCATCAAACATCAAACTCCACTGCACCACCCATAATCTGAAAATGCATTCCTAAGTATTCCTTTCTGCCAGAATCAAATGGATGTGAAATTGCTTCCCACATGCTTAGTGAAGTGGGAAAAGAACAAATGAACATGTGAATAAGAGTGTGAATAAATGAACAAGAATATATAAAAGTTATAAGTGGGTGAAAAGTATTAGAGTTTAGAAGGTGTCATAGATAGAACTCTTACCTTTTTCTCAGTTATGAATTTGTTAACAGGTAGAACTTTTAATTGTTGGAGGTGAAATAATGGCCTGTATTAATGGTAAGGCTCATACTTCAATTAGTGATTGAGCTTAAGTATGTGGTCGTAATATGTCTCTTGATTCTAAACCCAAGAATTTTTCAGGATAATGAGCCAAATGCAGGTTAAAAAAGAACACCACAGGACTCACCATACTGGGGTATTTATTTAAAACATAGTGTAAGCAAACAGAGGTGAGCAGACCAGTGCTTGCTCTGTCTGGGCAGCTAGCTTCCAAAAGGAGGAAAAAATGAAGAGTCTAATCTGCATATGCTGATTTCTACTCCCAGAGACACCATCAACATTCTCCAGGAAGGGTGGAGTGCATGAGCACAGCAGTAGGACAGAATTGTATCTGATGCAGAAACAAGAGGAAGAGTGAGATTTCCATCCGGAAGAGAGGGAGTAGTGGAGGGGGAAAGAAAGGTGGTGGGTAAAGAAGCAGGGGTGGGAGGGGGGGAGAGAGAGAGAGAGAGAGAGGAGAGAGGAAAACTAGTTGTAAGGAAAATGCTAGTAAAAAGTCCCAGTTAAGTATATTCTGGGTTCCTACAGGATCATCATTTATTGATTCCTTTAAAGACCAACTTAGGACAAAATTTCATCGTGACCTTTGATATTATTCTACTAATATTTTTTGTTTTATAGTAGCAAATTGTACTAATTGAAGACATTTAAAGTTTCAAAGGAGTTCAATTCTAAAGATAAAATTAGAGAAACAATGAGTAAATCTGCTTGATTAGGAGACGAAGGGGGAAAAGAGAGAAAGATCTGTGAGGAATAACATATATCACTAATCTATGTATCTATCTATCTATCTATCTATCTATCTATCTGTCTATCTATCTATCTATCTACTACGGCTAGAGCTAGGTAAGGGGCAGATCTAGGAACTAAGATGAACTAAGATGTTGAGTATGCAAACTTAATAAGACTTAATAAAACTTCCCTAAAATTATAGGAAGTTTTCAATATGTATTTGCTGAGGTGAAGTGGAGATATAAAAATGGGGTGAATTTCTTCATGATTCAAGGATTAACTTGATAGGTTTGATAAGTGTGAGTTAAAGAAACAATGCTGAAGAAAGGAAAAGGGAGAGATGTGCATACACACGTGGGTTGGTATGTTCATGTGTCTGTGTATGTGTATAGAAGAAGAAAAAAGTGTTTCATCCGTAAAGTTAACAACATTTTTGTCAAAAAAATAATGAATTATTCTCTTCAGCACTATTTTTGCTCTTTGGTTTGCACATTTCTTTTGTTACATTAGTTCTCTGAAATGCTCCTCACCAAGGATTTCAATAAGATGGGAAGAAAGAATGAATGAATGCACAAACGATGTTCATGATAACAGCTCCTGTGACACTTCAGGGGTAAATGGTGTAAGGTGAATAGAAGGTACACATGCTTTCAAATTTTTGGAAGATCATTTGGTTTGAGACTCTTCTTTAAAAGATCACATAAGTATTTCGAGCCCAAGTGAGGATGTCTATTAAATTATGTAGGGACTGAGTGTAAGTATAATTAAATTAGCCTTTACGTGTATGTACCCAGCATATAGTAGTTAAAAATTATTGATTTTAGAAAAAATAATTCTTTTTTGTATATTAAAAAAACAATGATGTACTTTTGTGTTGCTGAATTTACATGAAGACTGAGATGTGCAGATGATTAGATTTTGGGAAGAAAATAAAAGGTGAGCATGGATTTATTCATATATCACAGATTCAAATAAGAACAAGAAATGTACATGTTTGATTACGATTTAAACCAGTAATGTGACTTAATAACACAAAGACTAGTACATTTGTTCTCTGTTTTAGATTTCAAAATGTTTTATTTTTCTAAAATACTCTGATATGTTGAATTCCTTCTATTCTTTTCCCCCTAAAAAAATTGTAATACACTTAAATGGTCATTTAAAAAATGTTTTATGGGGGACAAAAGTGATGTTGAAAAAATCCAATGTCCCAACTCTCTTATTACTCCCAAAATAAAACAGAAAATAGAAATTACTTGTATTAAAAAAGGTCCTGTGGCAAGCTATGTACCCACACTGCTTCATTCTTCTCTGCCATCTATGTAAAAAAGTAATCTGAATCCTCAAATGTATCTCCAGTTTATGTTTCCTTTGGCTAGATGATTCTTAGTGATGTATGAGATGGCCAGCCATTAGGATGTGATCAAGTTAGAGGGTCTTTTCAGACTGGCATCTGGCAGTTACGGCAAAGATAAATTATTTCAAAATTGTTGAATAACAAGATAAATCGGATCAATGAAAGCAAAGATGCAATTTCTCTCACTATTGGTGACTCTATGCACTGCACTTCATAGTTAAACAAATTCATATTGATCTAAAGATGTTTTACCAGCATTCAGCAATGATAGCAATCTAATATAACTCAAGATTCAATAAAAGACAGACTTTATTAATCGAAATGTTTTTAAAGGTTATTTTTACTTTGCCTTCTTTCATGGTTTAGAACATTAGAGCATTTAAGGTTTTCCAGAGGAGTTAACCGCAATCATTTATAGATGAATTAGTACTCACTGATAAAATAATCTTAAAGAGGAGTAATGTACAATATATAATAGCCTGCTCTGAAATAATGAATTACCTGTTAGTTTTTTTTTTTTTTTTTCAGATTAGCCACTAGTGTCACGGCCCAGATTGCAGAACAGGGGATGGACACAGAAAGAAACACACAGACACACACACAAGATGTACAAGACTACAGTGAAAAAAATTCCACCAGTCGTTTTATTATATACTTTTTCTATGTCCGGCAGTTACTTCCTGAAAAGTGACTACCTTGGGCGCCTTGAGTAAAACTCATTTTCATTCCTTCCAGATGATTGCTTAAGGGAAGCAGACGTTTGCATCCAACTTCTTATCTCATTCTTTATCTCATTACCATATGCAGGATAATGAGACACCTTGGCTTGTTTACAAGACCTCAGGTGATTGGTTATCTATCATAAAGCTATCTGTCATGAGGAATAGTTCTGTTTGTTCAACAGGCCATGTCCGGACCTATTGTCCTCTGGCCCCAAGGAGAGCACACCCAGTTTTCACTGACTCTGGGCTTAAGTCAATTTTGCCCAGGGATGGTCCCTACAACTAGTATTAGATACATTTCAAATTAACACCCTGAAGGCTTGTTGAATTCAAACAATATATTCTAGTTATTAAAGACAGTCTTAAGCTTCTCAGCTTATATTTGACAGAAAAAAACAGTACTCCCACCTCTGGTTTTCCTGGAGAAGTCATTGTTATTTTTTAAGCCCTTCTTTGGTATTTTAATGTAAGCACAGAAAAATCAAAGTTCTTTGTTTTTCAAGTGGTTTGAAACAATATGGGACATGTATACAACAGGACCAGGTTGTAAGACATTCTTGGGAGATTTTATTTTGTTTGTTTATTAGTCTGCATTGATAGATTGATAGATGTACCAAACTTAAGAACGAATTTGAATATGAGATAGTGTTTTTGAGATACTTGTAAATCTACCTTTTCTCCTCTGGATCCTTGAGATAATCGGATGGCTCGATTAAAGAACAATGTGATGATCTCATCTCACAGTTTCATGTGCATGTGTCCTCAAAAATTCAAACTTCTATCACAAGTTAGTGTGGAATCACAATGCTTTCTTTGTTGTTTTTGCTTGTCTAATTTTGTTGTGAAGGTGTCTCCTCTGTCTTGCCTGTGTTCTCTGTCATTTTAGATAACCTTTAGTTTTTCTTTGAGTTGGCAGCTTTTGTTTCTGTTTTCTTTTAATGGAGAATATTCATATAATGATTTGTGTACTCACATTCAAGTCACTGAGAATAGGTGGTTTTGAGAAACCACTCTTCTTATCTCTAACTTTCCTAATGTCAAGCTAGTTTTAGTCAGTTTCCCACTGACTTCCTTTTTGGGAATAACACATAAAACTGTATTCTGAAGATCAATGCTTTCAGACAGACTGAAACTTACACATCAGAGGAGAAATGCCCAGAAGAGTTTCCCCATTTCTTAGTATAAATTCATGTTACAAAGTTTCAGTAGACAGGAGAAATAAGTTCAAGAGATTCCTTGTACAATATGGTGAATATAATTTATAGCAATGTGTCATATATTTGAAAATCATTAAGATAGTAGACTTTTAAGTATTTTCGCACCCAAAAATGGTAAGTATGTGAGGTGATGCATATATTAATTAGCTCGATTTAGCCATTCTACAATGTGTACATATTTCAAATATCATTGTATACACCAGAATATATGTAATTCTTGGTTTGTCAGTGAAAATATAAATCAGTTAAAACAAATTAAAAATGTAATAATTTTCTTTTCACCTGAGGCCTTCCTTTCGCTTCTGAAATTTTTGATTTTTTCTCTGTAAGAGTTGTTTTTGTTTGGTTCCTTTTCCAGGAACTTCCTGATGTGAGAGATTAATATTTCATGGAACAATTATAAATGCTTGCTTTGGTAGAAACTTCTCTGTCCCTTCTTAACATGACTCTGAGGGTAACCTATTCAGACAAAGCTTTTTAGTGAGTCGAGAGCAGCTTTTAACAAGAGGATGACACATAATGATGGAATATTAATGCAAGAAGCACCACTTAAAGATCTTGTCAGAAAAATTTCAACTTAGAGGGGAAAATGTATTTTTCTTTCTAGTTTATGCAGTACTTTTATTATAAAGTGCTTTTAGGTACAAGACTAAGGGAATCTTTTTATTGGTTTTATTGCTATTCTGTCAGGGAGAAAAAAAATCATAATCAACTTTTTTCACAATATGGAAGTAAAGATTGCAAGTAAACTTCTAAATGTGTATCAAAATCGAGAGCACCCAGATTTTTATACTGGCATAGTGATTCAATACTCACACCTGGATTACATTCCTAATTGTCCCTGTCATTGCTTTGTGATCACAAGCAAGGCATTTCATTGTAATTCTCCTGCTCTTCATTTAAAAATTGAACTAATACTAATACACTTGTCCCAGGCATATGGTGAGGATTAAAGAAGATATGGCACAAAGCATATAGTAGGAATTATTATCTATTTTTATTATTAATTCAAGTCTATATTTTTATAATAAAATAAAATAATTACTTTTTCTACTTTTACATTCTTTAATATATTTTCAAATCTCTGTCTTCTCTCTGCTACTATTACATTTCATGAAATAATGCTTTATCACAGGGCAATAATGACTTTCCGTTTGCTGACCTCAACTCCTGCAACTTTTAGCACTGTTTACCACTGCTTTTTTCTTACGACTCTTTTAGAGTTTGCCTTCTCAATTGATTAGAAAACACGAAGGAATCTCAAGTATGAGCCTCCTCTCTTACTGTCTTGCCCAGCTACTAAGGGTCTCACTACTAAGTATATGCCTTGTGCCCTATGCCCTGTATCACCTATGCCTTTCTCTCCATGCTCTGTGGGTTGACTTTTCTACTGTGGACTTTCCAAAAGTAAAGGTAGCAAATTCATATACTTGCTACTTAAAGCAGATGAAATGAGATTACTTGTTCAAAACCTGACACATTATTTGAATGAAAAACTATGCATATAACAGTAGGAATATGATTGTAGATCTACCTGTAGCTCCAGAGGCTATCTATGCTCCACTGGTCAAGTGTCACATGTCACTAGTGTACAGACACTTTGGATCTGTACTTTTGAAAAAGGAAAGTGGACCCCAAAATTGGGGTTTGTTTGAAGGCCAAATAGATTCTTGACTTTATGCAAGAAAGAATTCAAGAGCAAGCCAACAGAGCAAGCAAAAGCAAGTTTTTATTATTAATAAATAAAGAGAAAAAAGAAGGCTCCCCCATAGACAGGGCAGTGGCTAGCTCTCAGAGCAACAGAGAGTAGCACTTTGTGAGTTTCTAGGGTCTTATTTTAAATTTTGTATTTAATTTTATGTTAAGCAGAGAGAGGATTATTCATAAGATTTCTGGGAAAGGAGAGGGGAGTTCCCAGAACTGGGAACTGGGGGTCCCTCCTCTTTTAAACCATATAGGGTAACTTCTGGGAATTGTTATCTTATTTATAAACTGCCTTGGTGCTGGTGGAAGTTTCCTTTAGTATGCTAATACATTACAGGCAGGGTATAATGAGCAGTGAAGGTAACCTGAGGTCGTTTTCCATGGCCATCTGGGTCCTAATTGGTTTCGGCTTGTTTCTCAGCCATCCCCTGTTCTATCAGAGATATTGGTTCGGATCTTATGACTCCTTACCAAGCAGGGCTTGCCAGTTTCCCTATCTCACTTTGGCCTCAAGAAATAAGCCAAAAAAGAATCGTAGCTGGAGATTCATAGTTGAGATAAGGATATTTAAAATGTTCTTTGGTGACTTTCTTGTTGGAAGTCAGATATAGTTGTCCTTCCATTCAGGAACTAGTAATTAAAAGAGAGAAAAATTAGAACATGAGGCAACAGGGAAATTCTAGATACTGTGGCCCCTTTTTTAACACAAACAGGCAAAATACTAGTTAAACAAATGTAAATATTTCAACCTAGGCAAGGAAAAGTGTTTCTCAAGTTTTAATACACATAAAAATCATCTGGGATGTTTGTTAAAAATACAGAATCTCAATCTCGACGTATTATACTTTGAAGGGTATGTTACATGTGCTCGCAAAGAAACCCTCCGCTGCGGACTGCTGCTGCTCTCCTGACAAGACCCTGCAGGGCATCCGACATGTCTCCCAAAATCTGCTCTGTGTCTGGCATCATGGGCTACCCCTTTACTCTGCTATTTCTTCTCTTAGAAAATGCCACTCTACTGGAGTGCTGCTTTCAGTAAAACCCAAGTATTGATACATCTGAGGTATCTGAGATATCTGAGGTACACTGTTGCCCTCCCTTTGGTTCCCACTGCAGTGGAATTTAGGGTTGCAATGCTCTGCACAAAGATGGGGAGGAAATGCACTTTTGTCTTCATCAATTCCATTTCTCAAGATGCATCACCTATATATTTGTAGGAAACTTCATCCTTCCCTCCCTTCTTTGTCCCCATATATATCATACAGTAAATACATATCCTAGGTTGCTGCCTGCATATATTTAGCCATATTTGAGACTTATTGGGGAACACTACACTAGCATTTTTCCCTGAACTTTGATAAAAGTCTCTGTGCTGACTTCTCTGCCTCTAATCTCCCCGCATCTGGTCCATGTTTCCAACTAGAGCTGTTTTCCTCTAATGCAAAGCTCATCATATTACTCTTTGGCTTAAGATCCTTCAGTGACTACCTGTTGCTTTCAGGATCAAATCTAATTCAAAACAACCAGTATTCTGTTCATCTTTCAGTCTTAGTTCTCACTAATTATCTCATACCTTTCTTTTACACATTATGTCTCATAGTCCGTCTTTGAAGAAATTAGTGTAAGTAACATCTTTTCTCCATTTACTGATTATAAGCTATTTAAAACTATAAAGTCAATTTTGTCAGGCACTATTTCTTATTCTTTTGCATTTCCCAGCTTTCTAGCCAGGACTTTGCATTTAGTTGCTAAGGTAAGGAAGGAAGACAGGTAGGAATAACGGGAAATAGAAGAAGGAAGGAAAGAAAGCAGGAAAGAGAAGGAAGAAGAAAGGAAGGAGCGATGAAAGGGAGGAAGAAAAAAACATATATTTTATCTAGAGACTGATACCTATATATAAGGGTTTTTACATACTCACATATTAATACTTTGTTTTTCTAATGTGCTTCGACTACGAAAACTAAACAAATATGCAAAGAGTAAGAAGCTACTTTTTCTAGGCAGTAACTGCCCACTGCTACTATTTTCATTCCTTTTCTCTCAGGCATATACCGCTAATGTGAACATCAATCCAGGCTGCTGGTTATTAAATGGGAATCCTTTCAATAATTCATATTGCTGGACAGGGAAGGAAGTCAGAGAGATAGAGAAATACTCCCCAACTGAGGAAGGTAGTCTATTGTTTACAGGGGAGAAAAGAATGAAAATCTGTAAGTTAGGGATTTAAAAAAATTGGTCTCTTTGGTTTTGCTGTTCCAAAACAACCCTTGAACACACATCAAAAGCTTTAGTCAGGGCAAGAAGCGACAGCCCATTTCCTTTGATTTCTTAGAGATTTAATGAATACCAATTGAAGATACTGCATTGCATTTCTACTACTTTTCACAGTTTATTGTCAGACAACTAATCATTAAGGAAGTAAAGAAAGAACGTGGGTTTGTCTGTTATTTATTCATACATAGTTTTTCAGCCAAGGTCAACATTTCACACTCTGCTCTTTGAAGCTGGGTCTAGGGCTTGGCAAACTACATTTCACAGACCTTTTGTCATCTAGCTTTTTGCTAGATTCTGAGAATAGTGGGCTTTAGTAGGAGAGTGGATGGTAAGAGGAGAGAAGAGATTAGTTTCCTTCTTTGTTGCTATTGCTAGCATCATCAAACCAACAGTGTCTCTTTGTCCCAATACCAGCAATTGGTCCCAGATGCCAGCCTCTTTTACCACTTCTAGAATCAACCCCATCACACCCCTTGCAAAGAATTGCAGGAACTGGCTAATGCCCTTTCCTTGTGATCTGGGCCCACCTTGCATGGTCTCTCCAACTTTCTGCCTACCTAACACCTTCCATTTTCTTTTTTTAGTTATAGAGTATGAGATACTGTCTACAGTTAGTTCCTTTGGGCACATTGGTGTTTACTTTTTGATCCTTCACTACCACTTCTTTCCCCAAATAATATTATACCAATATCCTAGATTGAATCCATTCTCTTGAAATATCTAGTGCCAGTTCTATTTTCCCGAGTTTACTCTCATACATCAGGAGTCTGGATTCTTTCTTGAGTATTCTATTAATTCATAGGTCTATGCTATACTTCTGTAATATGCTTCTTATAGCTACACTTCCTGCCATCACGCTTATACCCACATATCTAGACTATATTAAAGGCACCTTTTTTCATTTTCATGTTTCTCCTGTCTAGCCAGCCTCATTTCCTGCCATGCCATAATGCAAGCTTCATATTGCAGTTATTCCTGGTTCTGCATGTCTGACATGTCTGCAAACTTATTACCATCTACATCACTTTGCTTACACTGTTCCTCAATATTCTTTTCCTGCCTATCCAAAATATCTACATCCAAGTTCTGTCCCAGCCCCTCTAACATTAAGTAGCAGCCTCTAAATATCACAACTTACAATAGTCAATTACTTTTCTAAACTATTGCAAGTATAGTTCATTCAGGATAAAGGATGTAGACTATCTTACCTTAAAATAACAGTGATGACGATTTCCCGTGTATCATCCTCATCTTCTGAAGTTAAAAATCACATGAGGACAGAGATCATACCCTCGATTCCTTTTCTATCGCTCATTGCACATGTCATGTAGCCAGGTGCACAGAAACATTCTTTAATTAAAGTCAGATTGTTTAATTTCTTCCAGCAGCTTCACAAGTAACCATAGTTCATTCTTTTTTCCTCCGTGCAGATGGTTCTAAGTGTTGTGTTTCCAGTATATCAATGCTTACCTTGCAATATGGGGAGAAGGATGTTTTCAACAATGATAAAGTGTTTCAAACTTAGCCCATAGAAAATTTTTCTGACAGATTTACTGCTGTTTACATCCTTTAAAGTCCCTTATTGAAATCTCAGACTTGACATGTGCTTGAGTAATTGAAATTCCTGTACCTTTTTGTGGCATATAAATAGTTCTGTTACTGGAATATCCTAATCTGATTTTCTCTCTCCACTAAAAAGAGGCTTGTTTGCTAGGAGAAAATAAGTTGAGGAAACTATTCAGTCTTTGCTTTAACTCTAATATTCATGATTTATTTCCCTCCCCAGTGGTTCTTTACATTTTCTGTCTGCATCAGGGTTCTAATTGGGTGAATATAGTAGCTGAACATGAAAAACTGCCACTTAAAACTGCAGGAACACTTCATTCTAAGAGGTGTGTAATATCAAGGAAAACAGTCAGTTCAAGAGCAAAGTTTGCTGTGTATCTTTAAACAACACTGTAAATAAAAATGCTTTTCTAACTTGCTTTTACTTGGTGCATTTTTTTAGCAAGTACAAAATAATCTAAGAAAGAAAAACCAATAATACTCTATATTTCTTATTCTTTAGAAGTAAGGTGAAGGGGTCTTAAAAAATAAACATTTTATTTTTAAGTGTGAATGGTTATGAAATGTGAGATATGTCATAGGCATTCACTTCCTAATATATCACTAAAAAGGCATCCATCTGTCCAAAAATTCTATTAGTGATTTCGGTTATAGGCTGCTACGGGATATAAATTAAGGGTGCAAAGGAAGCTCATTTGGTCAGCTAGATCAAGTTTTCTGCATACCCCAGTGAAGTCATATCTTCACTAGTTCAGTTCTGAGACCGATAAGGAACGTTTGCAGAAAAGCTGTGAACATCTATGAGACAGTAATGTTGCATTAGGGCTTCACCTTCTACTTTGCTAGATCTTTTCATTAGTGTCTTTTCCTCTGCCTCCTTTATCGCCCTTGTGCCTTTAAGAGCTTCATCCTTTCACATCTTTAGATAGAGGCAGATTGTACTCAGTCCTATCATCAGGTAAGTTCAAGAAGCAATTCAGTCATCAAGAGCTGGGACCAGCTCCATTGCAGAGCTCCTCTCTGACCCGTCTGATAAAACCTAGTACTTCTGGGCACAGCTGCTTCTATTCTTTCCCTCCTTAAATCTCTTTTTATTCCTCACTCCCCTTCACATCATGATTTTCCTGCCTTAGATCTTGCCCCTCATTCGCGACTAGCATTTCATTTTTCCTTTACCCCTGCAACATACTTTTAACTATCCTTAATTCTCACCCAATAACAGAAATCTGGAACATCAAGAATAACTGATGTCAGGACTCCCTGCAGCTACATGCCACCCGTTGATTGAACACATTTGAGATAACCATCCTGGTGACTGTGGCAGAGATTCATGTGCACCTTGGTGATATGGTGCTAGTTTATCACTGTGGACAATGAGACTGCCTGAGTCCTCTTATTTTCCCATTAAACCAATGGGTTACTTTCAAAATCATATCTTAAAAATATTATTGACCTGTTTGTAAGAATTCCTGGCTTTTCAGTTTGTATTCATTTCATACTGCATTTCTTTCTCTGTGTGTGTGTGTTTCTTAATAAAAATTTTGGCATCAGGGAAATGCAAATCAAAACCACAATGAGATATCATTTATCTCCAGTGAGCCTGGCCTTTATCAAAAATCCCAAAACAATAAATGTTGGCATGGATGCGGAGAGATAGGAACACTCATACACTGCCGGTGGGACTGCAAACTAGTGCAACCTCTGTGGAAAGCAATATGGAGATACCTTAAAGAGACACAAGTAGAATTATCATTTGATCCAGCAATACCATTACTGGGCATCTACCCAAAAGAACAAAAGACACTATAAAAAAGACACCTGCGCCTGAATGTTTATAGCAGCACAATTCACAATTGCAAAGATGTGGAAACAATCCAAGTGTCCATCAATACATGAGTGGATTAATAAAATGTGGTACATGTATACCATGGAGTTCTATTCGGCTTTAAGAAACAATGGTGGGGCCGGGCGTAGTGGCTCACGCCTGTAATCCTAGCACTCTGGGAGGCCCAGACAGGCGGATCGTTTGAGCTCAGTAGTTCCAGACCAGCCTGAGCAAGAGGAGACCCCGTCTCTACTAAAAATAGAAAGAAATGATCTGGACAACTAAAAAAATAGATATATATATATATACAAAAAATTAGCTGGGCATGGTGCCGCATGCCTGTAGTCCCAGGTACTTGGGAGGCTGAGGCAGAAGGATTACTTGAGCCCAGGAGTTTGAGGTTGCTGTGAGCTAGGCTGATGCCACAGCACTCTAGTCCGCGCAATGGAGTGAGACTCTGTCTCAAAATAAATAAATAAATAAAAAGAAACAAGGGTGATATAGCACCCCTTGTATTCTCCTGGATAGAGCTGGAACACATTCTACTAAGTATCCCAAGAATGGAAAAACAAGCACCACATGTACTCACCATCAAATTGGTATTAAATGATTAACACATAAGTGCACATATAGGAATAACATTTATTGGATGTCGGGCAGGGGGGAGGGGAGGAGTGAGGAGGGAACGGGTATATGCATACACAAAGAGTGAGACGTGCACCATCTGGGGGATGGACACGCTTGAAGCTCGGACTTGGGGAGCGGGAGGGGGCAAGGGCAACATAGGTAACCTAAACATCTGTACCCCCATAATATGCTGAAATAAAATAAATAAATTAATAAAAATGAGAAAAAAATTTGGCCTCTTTGTGGTTCCAAGCAGAGATAGAGAGTAGCTAATTAAATTCAATTAAGCTTTCTATACTTAAATACTATAAAATCAGATTGCAATAAGAGGTTAGAGCAAAAAGCCCAATGCCTCTTGCAGACAAGTTTATGTCTGTTTCTGACACAAAACATTTGAAGATTTAGTCTGGATTTCAGTTAGACAAGAGGTTTGGCTGCATTACTCACATCTAATTGATGCAGTGATTCTTCTATCAGAATTTAGTGTTATGCCCTACTTTAAAGAAAAGAAGTTAACTAATTACATCTTCATGGATGCTGGTAGATGACATGAGACTCTAGGGTCAGATAGAATGGATTTTACTGCTACAGCATGGGAAGCATGCTGACAAATCCCACAGGGGTACTGTGGAGGGGCCCATTGGCACTGCATGCAGTGGGTTTGCATTGCATCTGAGAAACTCTACACTTGGAGTGTCACTGCTTCCATAGCGAGACTGCTCTTTGTTTTGATGAAGACATTAGCTTATCCCTCAAGGTTGCTCACTGCAAATACAACCTTAAAAAAATGGCCTGGGTAGAGAGCAATCTGGGCCTTCCCTTCTTATTATACCCAGCAAAGATGGACAGAAATATCCAATACTCATGCCGGGTTACCTCTCCCAATATCCTTGAACTTTAATTTCCATAATAATCTCCTGGAGAATTTGCTTGAAATCCAAATTCCTGTATACTACATAGAGAGACTCTGGTTCAGCAGTTTGGAGATATTGCGCAAAACTGCATTTTTAGCATAATCAGCAGATGATTCTGAAGCAAATAGTTTCTCCTAGTACAGTGTTTTATTGCACCCAAATTGCTTTCCTATACATGGCACCATGAACAATTGAGTTGGTTGTATTGTATGAACAGGCATGCCAGTGGTTAAAAAGAAATAAGAAACAAAAAACACAAAACCTACCAAAATATGCCATACATTCCATAGTTAAGGATTAGCATACATGGCTATCTGTTATCCTGGCATACATAATAAATTTTGACCATAGCAGAAAAATTATACTAGATTAATTCATTCGGCAATGTGTCCATGCTAGCGCTTCTCTCTAATGTTTTAGCCAAAGCATGAACTAGGGAGAGGTATGAGACAGGAGTCAGTGAGTCTGAGTCAATGAAGTTGGAATGCTCCCCTTCTAAGAATCAAATGGTATTAGAAAAATAGTTTAGAAAAACAAAAAGACAAAGAGCTTATATTTTTGAGATCTATTTTTGAGTTTATTCCTCTACAAGCAATATAACTTTTAGAAAGTCACACAATTTGTTAACTGATCTGTAAAATGGGGATAATATCTGCCTTGACTGGGAGGTGTCATGACTTAGATGAGAAAATATATAGAGCATCTTGTTAGCTGGAAAGTGATATGTGGATGCCAGCAATGGTGGTAATTTTATTCACATTATTTTATGCCATTTAAGGAAAATGCGGCCTATTCTACATAGCAAATGCAGGACTTTGAAATACATCTTTTTCAGGGAATTGATCAAAGTAACATATTATCTGATTAGCCTGAATATTTTTCAAATACAAATAATTTTGATTACACTATTCCAGGGCTACTAAGTGATCTGTTGTTAGAAAGTCTCCATTTATATATTTTTCCATTGAGAATTGCTATTAATCAACAATTTATCCATCATTGCCTTTTTTCACTTTATAAAATTAAAAGTACTTGAATTTCACATGGAAATAATTTTAATAAGTATAAACAGCTACTCACCCAGAAGGCCCCAACATCATTTCTATATGATATTTTCCCTTCACTATTGTTCTTTGAGTCCTTTAGTGTTAATTTTCCAGTTTAGTATAAAATGGCAGCACTATTCATAGACAAGTCATTCTTTGTTCATTAATTTCAGAGCACACTCTAGGAGCTCAGGAAGTTTATTCTCATGGTTTCTTCCTGAGTATGCCTTGCCATGATACAACAGTTCGGCTCTAGTCATGATGCCTAGTGAGCCAAAGTGGTCATGTTTGCACCGTTTAATATAAGAGAATTGATTTGGACTTAGTTATCCATACACGGAAGGTGTTCTGAATGCCAATTCTGGACAACTAAACAGTCTTCACCATAGTGTCCTGTGCCAGGGATTCTTAAATAATCAATAAGAATAGTTTACCTGCCTGGAGGTTTTGAAAGTTTATGTGGTCCAAACTGAGTAAAAAGCATTTTGCAATGATATAATCAAGTACAAGAAAAATATTATAAACATATGTAAGCTGAAGATTTGTTATTGTCTGCCTTTTAAATAGTAATAAAAATTTATGACATTTGTTCTATAATTTAAAATAAGGCCACTTGAAAACTCAGTGGGTCCTTGATGTCATTTTTATGATGATAAACATTTCTTTTAGAATTCCCAATTTTCAAATGAGCATTGCAATGCAGTAGCTTCCTAGTTGGAAAACCATTTTCTGTGAAAGGCCAGATAGTAAATATTTTATGCCTTATGAATTTACCATGAGACAAATTTGAGACTATTATGTAAGTAATTATATAACAAGTGAGAAAATAAATTTGTCTGAAATTTTTATTGACAAAATTCAAATAATAAAAATAATTAAATAGCATTTTTTTGGTAATGTAGGTCTACTAATGAGGAGAATAAAATCTTTTTTTGAATTAATATTTCATTTAAAGGAGGTTCAAAGTAGCTGTTTCTTGTCACCAAATATATTTCAAATGTTCATTTGTAAAAGCCATTCTTAGTCTGTAGGGCATACAAAATATACCAATAAGTGCATCCAATTTGGCCCAGATCCATAGTTTCCCCGTCTCTGCAGTAAGTAGCCTGTTTTCTGTGTCTCTTTCTTTAAGCCCAACTCCTGAGTGCTCTCTTGGCTGCTAAGTTAAAAGACCGAGTGGTGAGTACAGAATATTCATAAGTGGAAATGATGACACCAGAAAGTGCAGATGTGGAAATTTCGGTAGAACACTTTGGTGAGAATTTTTTTTTAATTTTGAAAAGGATTAAGTATTTTGCCCTAGTAATAGCAAAAACTTCATTTCACATGTTAAAACCATTTCCTCAAAATTGTAGGATAGAGCTGGTTACATAGCACAAGAAGAAAAATTTTTTTCTTCTTACACATTTTGAGAAAAAGGGATGCTTCTTTACTGTAGTAAATGTTTTATTTTATGAAATATAATTATAGATGTAGAACTATATTCTATTGATTACAGGAAAAAATCTCACTTTACAGTTGAGAGTGGGGACTCACAGGAATTCCAAAGATGTTAAATAAATTATTGCAAATCTTAGCACTGGTTGGGTCTGATATTTCTGTTCTCTAAAATATACTATTAATACTTTAAATATGTTCTGAATTAGCTTTGGATTCAGGGAATCCTTGGTTTAAAACTTGACTCTGACTCTTTTTAGCTTGACAACATTCATCAAGGCAATAGAGCCTATACAAATCTCAGTCTAATCATTTATAAGCTAAAGATAATATTTATTTTCTAGTATCACTTTAAGGAAAAATTAATGTATTGTATATGGAAAAACTTTACACATAGTAGACACTGTGTACTTTTTCATTTTCCTTTTGAAATATATTTCAACACTTTATTTTATTGCAAAGCATAACAGTCTTGCACGATGAAAGGGAAAGATTAATAATACTCATAATGGATCTAGAAAAATTGTAAGATGTGTAATTTAAAAAGAGATATAATAGGACACATGATTTTATCATTTCATATTTTCTCAACCATAACATAGAACAATATTCTTGGCTAATCAAGGTTGTTATAAAGCTGAGAATATAAAATGCTTCTTATATTGGAAAATATCAGATGAAATTATAATTATTATCTAGAAATCATATGATTGTATTATAGTTACTGTTGATTTATAGTTTTATTATCAACATATTATCATAGAATTTTTTCGAGGCACGTAGTTGATTCTTCACCAAAGAAAGTGAAATCTTAAATATTAAAAGTACAGTTACAGAATAGTGATTTCAAGAAGTGGAAATGTATCCCTAAAATTTGAACTGAATTTCTGCATGTAGCTTTGTGTCCCACTTTACAAGAGTGCAAGGCATAGGGAGCAGTTGTGTACACGGAGGCAGAGTGAGCAACTTCCAGCTTTTCATGTCTGTACTGTGAACTCTAGGGTCCCATGATTTTCTTTCTTTGCAAATTGTTGGTGACTTTTTTTTCATATATTAGTTTATGTATGACAGATTAATCCATAAAGATACCATATGATATTTAGCTTCAAATCTAAGACATAATGATAACTACTTTATCAGCTATACCTAAACACCAGCCTAGGCAAGCAAAACTTCAGACTGTCAAATAAACACCAACATTAGAGTGTGAATGACATTTGTTTCAAGGCATTATATTAATAAGGGCCTATAAAGTCCTGAACGATCTGTCTCCTGCACATGTACTAGCATATTCAGGACATATTTAAAGCAGTACATTTAAGAGACTAGAAATATCAGACCCAACTGGCACTGGGGCCTCCAATAATTTACATCGTTGGATTTCTCGTGAGTTCCCACTCCCACATGTAAAGTGAGATTTTGTCCCATAATTAATAGGATGTAATTCTACATCTACAATTATGTTTCCTAAGAATAAAGTAGTTACTACAGTAAAGAGGTGTCCCTTTTTCTCCGGCCTTCTTTCCTACTACTCTGTCATTAATCATTCTACTCCAGCCACTCTGGCCTTTCCTCAAACATGTGAGTCATGTTCTCTCCTTTGCTCTTATTGTACCCTCTGTCTGAATGATTTCCCAAGATTTCCACATGGAAAGTCTCTTTTCTTGTGTTTGAGACTTTACCCAAACACCACTATTTCAAGGAAACTAATCTTTCTCCCCTATTTAAACCTTCCTTAACTTCCAACATCCATGGTCCTTGTTCTCCTGCCCTACTTCTCCTTTTTCTATGACACTTGTCACTGCTTTGTCCGGCTGAACCCCTGGCTAGAGTCACCCCAAAAGCAGAGGCAGGGGAATTCCTGCAGAGACTGCCTCAAACTCTCCTGAGAGGGGGCTGGTTGGGATTCCAAAGACAGAAGCAGTAAACGCCATGGCGATCAGTTCAAAACATT
>CAUYSK010096271.1:0-15334 GCA_963575035.1 Avahi laniger | reverse complement strand
CCCACATGGGCACGCTCTCCTGCACACTAGCTGGTGTGTGCATATTTATTTTCACCCACGCACACACTTATGCTTCAAGTGGACTTGGCTCCACACAGCCCAGGGGTGCTGGCACCTGCACCACGTGGCTCATTTTCCTCTTCACAAACAGGTCTCTCTCACGGACTCCATTAGGGAGCCTCATTGCCTGAGCCCCCAGGAGTTTGCAGACTCGACTGGCAGTGGCCGAGCGGGACTTCTGGTGACACATTCATAAAACCTCATAAATTGTCTCTGTGCCATGTCGCATGCACATTTTTATTTTCCTCAATAAATACACATATTCTTATTTCCGAAAAGCTCCGGTGTTGGCTGAATGCCTGGCCAGGGGGTCCACTTACTGTGCATTTGGCCAGGATGCATTGCGAACAGGATTGGGGGCCACTCTGTTGGTTGTTTGAGACCCGAGATGTCTTTGGGCACCTGGAATAACAGAGGCCTGATTCAGATGGGGAACTAGGGGTCATCTTGTCCAGATACAAATTACACCTCTCCCCTGCAAGCCATTCATCAGTTTTCCTTTCTGTTTTCCAGAGTGGGAAGCAGAGGTGTCAAGGCGAAGTGTCACTATCAGTAATAGGCAGAGCCTGGATGACCATCCCAGCTCTCCCACTCTCCAACCTCAGGTAGAGCTTGTTTTCCACTGCACAGTATTGCCCAGACACGAACTGATGACCGCTGGCCTGAGGTTAGGGGGTTGAGCTCCCCCGGGAGCTTCTAGGGGGCTAGTGTGAGGTATGTTGTATGTTAGGAATTACAGGGCTGCAGAATAAGTAACTCCTTGCTCTGAAATTTCATGGAATGGGGAGAAGGCAAAGAAAAGGGAGCCTAGGAGTGGAGGTAGGGCAGGGAGGGCCTCTCATTCAGCGCTGCTCTGTTTTGTGCTATCAAATAACACTAATTGGATGCCACGTCAGGAGTGGACAGGCAAAAGGTTAAAACGACAGAGAAGGCTGTAACAGTGAAAAGCTTGCATAAAGTGGAGGGAAGGGAGGTATAGAGCTCTCATCTGGGCTTTGATCTGGTGCTCTGGGAGGTCCATTATGAAAGAGCCATCAGTCATCCGTGAAGGTCACAAAGAAGGAAAGGACATGGGCCATAAGAGAGCTCTGCCCACTGTAAGGCTCCCTTGGGCTGTCCCCCAAATCCTGCCACCAGTGAGTGCGATGGGGCAAAGCGTCTCCCCTGTTGAAGGTCTGCAGAGCAAGGTGTCCAAGCAGAAGCACACAGCTAATCACGTACAGATTCCGTGCTCATCTGAGATGCTTCCAGAATCCAGAGAAAGATACCGATATTATCCTGAATCTTCTGACCCACCCACGGCATAATCGTGAACTCTGGGTACTTCAGCTTGTTCTCTGAAGTTGGGAGTGTGCCTGATTCCGACAGCCTTGCTCTCTACTTCCTGTCTTGTTCTTGTGCTCCCAGCACAGTGAGATGTAACCCTGTTCCTCTGCCACCCGTAGGTCTGTAGTCCATCAGCCAAGTGCTTCTGGTGGTAGGGATGGAGGTTTTACATGGGCTTAGCCACACGGACTCTCACTCTTCAAGGTGAATTTGGCTATAGCGACTGCTCAGTGCTCTACCTGCTAATAGGAGTGACCAGCTCTGAGTCCTTAATATGGCTCCAGGCCCCAGGGGATCAGTCTGGTGGCAGAGGCAATTACATTGAATTATTCTTATGTAAGGGGCAATGTGTTGTTCTCATGGGAATAAACAATTACTCTGGATATAGACTTGCCTTCTCTGCCTGCTCCGCTTCTGTCAGAACCACCATGGGTTCTCAGGCACCTTATTCACCGGCCATGTTCCACCCAGCATCACTTCTGACCAGGGAACTCACCTGACAGCAAACACAGATCAGCAATGGGCTTGTGCCCGTTAAATTCACTGGCCTTTCAATGTTTTCCTTTCTATAGCAAGTGGCCTGATAGAATTCTAGAATAATAGGTCTTTTGAAAATTTTATGGCTCTAGCTGGGTGGTGGCATTCTATGGGGCTGGCGTAATGTCCTTTGTGATGCAGGAAATGTGGTAAATCAGGGCGGGTTCTCACCATAGCCAGGTGTCACAGGTCTGGGGATGAACTCCTCTTACTATTACCCCAGTGATCTTGGAGCAAAAATTTTGCATCCTCCCTCTCCTCTTAAGAAGATTGAGACCCCAGGGGAGCAGTGCCTTCACCAAGGGACATAGTATGGGTCATCAGATGAAAATGCAGACTGCCTCTTGGCCTCTGTGGACTCTCATACCCCCAGTGAACCAACACAGAAGGGGATTACTGTGCTGGCTGGGGCGATTGATCCTGAATACCAAAGAGAAATCGGGTTACTACACAGCACCATAAAGTAGAGTATGTTGGAATGTAGGACATCCCTTGGGGCACCTCTTAGTACTTCCAAGTCCTATGATGAAGGTTGTAAAGGTACCACAACCCAATGTGGGTGGGACGTAATGGCCCAGATCCTCCAGGAAGGAAGCTTTGGATCATCTCATCAGGCAAGAAACCATGATGAGCCAGGCTACCTGTTCATGATGGGAAGGGTGGTAGGAGTGCCTTGTGACCACCAGCTATGACCATGTGACCAGCTGGAGAAACGAGGACTATAACAATTATGGGTATTTCTTCCTTGTTTTGACAGAATTATGTTTGTATCAATCAAGCTTTTTCTTTTTCCCCACTCTTATGCTCCTTCTATCTACTACAAGATGCATCGAGAGTAGTAAACCTTACTGTATTTAACTTACAGAATAGGAAATGGTTAGTGACTTAGCTAGAAGATGAATGGACATCACCCAGCAATGGCCAAAGTGACACATGGGACTCTGTCTCTTTTGGGGAGATGGTAAGCATGTTTTCAGCTGCATGAGGGACGTTGCATCATGTTAAGCAGGAGCATGACTTGACTTTGCTGTTGTCTTTATTTGGGTATTATTAAAAAACTTGTATGTGGGAGCAAAGGGTGGACTGTGGTGTTTTTGTGCCTATTTGGCCAGGCTGGAACTATGTTTCCCCAAAATCACTTTCTTGCATGGCTCTAGGTTAGAGTTGGCCACAAGAGAAATTTACCGAAGATGAGGAAGGCAGAAATGAAGAGTGCCCATGTCCCTCTGAAGGCCAGTAATTACAATCATGGAGAGGGTAGGGCACCAGGCACTGCTGTGGCCCTTGCATATTTTGGTAATCAGCCACCTTCCACTGGTTCTTGTCCATCAGTTTCTCTGAGCACTGGGCCAGGTGGATGGGTGTATGTGCAGCTCTTGACAAAGGGTTACGGCTTCCGCAGGTTACCTGTTGCCGAGATTGGGTGTGGAAGGAGACAGGTGTGGGTCCAGTTCCCGCCTCTCCTCTGCTTCCCATCCAGTGTGGCATCCCGACTGCCAGTGCTGCTGCCCTATAGTCACTTCAGATCCACTACCAGATGCAGAGTGAACAGCCACAGTCGTATAAGGGCCAATTCCTATCATAAGTCTCTGATTCCATACTACTCATAGGATTCTGCTTTCTTAATTGACCGCTAACATATTTGGAAATTTGTCCATGGTAGAGAAATATTATTGCCTACCACAAGCCAGCCATATTCTAGGAGTCTGGGATATATCAACGAACAGAAGAAAAATACTTACTTATGCATTTGGGACACACTTATATTAAAAAATATTCATTGCTTGTCTGAAATAGAATCTAACTGCCCTGTGCTTTTATTTGGCAAGCCTACCCATTGTGAACAGTGAGGAGCTGGTGGACTCCCAGCCCTGGGTTCGAGTGTAGGCTTATTCACCTTGCGCTGAGAGCTTCTGCATTTCCATGGTGTCGGCACATTTGTTGGGACTCGTGATGACCCTGCAGATCCTTCAGCAATAGCTGTTGTGTTAGAAGCTTTGTCACTTTTTTACCCCTCGGAGGCTAAGGTGACTGTATTGAAATAAGTGCTACAATACTGCATCAACTTTAATCCTCACACTAGCCTTCTGAGGTACATATTATTACTCGTATTTTGCCAATGCAGAAAATGAAGTTTAGAGAGGTTTAGTAACTTGCCCAAAGTCCCAGAGCCAGAAAGTAGCAGAATCGGGTTTTAAACTCTAGTCATTCCAACTTTCAGTGGGCTTTACTCACCTTATTGATATCATAGGTGTCTGGATTCTTCCATAAGGTGAAACAGAGCTTTATATAGCTAATTAGATTCATCTTCAGCAAATAGCTGTGTTGGCTTGGGAATATAGCACTGGGAGTCCCAAGTGTGTTAATGACCAGGGAGTGATGGTGATGAAGGTCTCCAGGCACGGTGACAGCTGATGATCAGTGGTTCTCATCTATGCAGCAGCAGCATTGACGGTGGGCAACCCAGTCAGCTGACCTGGTACCCTGCAGAACTGGTCTCCCAAAAGGTTGGGGGCTCATCTCTGATGCAGGAGAATTTTAGAGACTTGTTAGGCTGGTGCTCTGCCAAAGTAGAATAGGGGATGTCATGCATCATTGGCAAAAGGCTGTGGACTCAGGAACAGCTTTGGGGAGCAAGTCTTGGGCTGCAATGAGAAAGCCAGGGTGACCCCTCTGCCTTTCCTCAGGCCTCTCTCTCTTGACCTCTTCTTCGAAGCAGAGATAGTTACTGTGTCACAGACACACCCATTAGAGATGATATTGCTTACAGTATTTTGTATCCTGAATCTTTTCACTTAACTTTATATTTCAACTCTTGTGAAAAGTCTTTAAACAATCCTTGAAAGCATGAGTTTTAATGACTAGATAGTATTACTTATGGACATACCATAATTTAATGAAACAATCTCTTTGCCATCAATCATGTAGGCTTATCCTTTTTTTGAGATTCATTAACTAGTAATTAGGTTATTCCTAGATGCTTTATTACTAGATATTTTATATTTTAAAATAGAAATAGGAACAAAAAAAAAAACAAACCCAAATAGAACCCCCTCACAAAATACAAAAAACCCAACCAAACAAAAAATAAAATAGATATAAGAGGTATTATGTATTTTTACAGTTGTAAAAGTGATAGATTTCTATTAATTTTCTATCATGTTATTGTAATTTTGAAAAAAAGTTTATCCCATATCAAGCCATTTTACTCAATCTTAAAATTAATATATTTTTAGTCATAAAGTAGTATAAAGGACACTGGAAACTAAGAAGGGGGAGGTCGTGGCGGGGTGAGGGACAAAAACTTACCTATTGTTTACAATGTACACTATTCTGGTGATGGGCACACTAAAAGCCTTGACTTCAGCATTACACAATTCATCCATGTAATGAAAATACTTGTGCCTCTTTAATATTTTGAAATAAAAATTATTTAAAACTATATATTCAGCATGAGTGATCACAATCATGTATGAAATAAAATAAAATCTATGAATAGAAAAAATTAGTAAAAGGAAATATACCAAAAATACATTTTTAGTTGATTATCTTAAGATTTGAGGTAGGCAATAATATCATGGACAAATATTCATAATTTTATTTTCTCTTTTCTAATAGTTACATCTCAAATTTTTCTTTCTTTATTGCATTGACTAGAATTTCCAGAGCAATTATTAATGGCGATACTGTAGGGAACATTCTTGTTTTGCTCTTATTTTCAATAGCAATAATGTGTACCATTACCATTGTTCTCTCCTGTCTTTTGTGGTTCTTACTTCTGTGTCCTGGCATCTTGATTGATACATGGGACACAGCTCCTTCTCCTTTACTTCTGCCTCCAATCCTCCCCCAAACAATCTGTAATATAAATCTGTTGCGTGTACTATGCTAGTCTATGGATCAAGAGATGAGTCATTGTCAATATACCACAGAGAGGACAAATAAGCCCCATGTACGATCAGAAGTACTTAAAGATTTTCTTATTTTGTCTTCATGGACCCTGTTGGCAGTCTTGTGAAAACTATAGACCCCTTCCATATATATTGTTTTTAAGTGCAATAAAATACCCGGGGTTACAAAAGGAATAAATTATGCAGAAATCAAGTTATCAAATAGTTAAGAGAAAACCAATTGGTGATGCAGTGATGCACGTGCTTCAAATAGTTAAGAGAAAACCAATTGGTGATGCAGTGATGCACGAGATAACATGACATAGGGCCAGCCAGAAAATGAGTGTCACACCAAAGTAACGATAAGTATAAGTGATATTTTCAGATATATGTAACAACAGTGACATTATTTGAAAACATCTGTGATTCCTATTGATTACAAAGCCACACAAATCACCAATAGTATTGTGATGGGTTGTCTAGATTGATAATTGAAGAAAATGCTAATTTTTAGTTAGGTGTTGGTGAAAATAACCTATAATTTTCTCCCCAACTCAGTTCAAGGACTCCCTGATCTCTATCAGGGCATCACTTGGGATCCACAGGTCCTGGATTAAGAACCCTTATATTAGACATTCCTGTTCTTCAAAGTCCTTTTGATGCTCTTGACACTAGGCATTCCTCATGGGTAACACTATGTCGTGTTAAGCCCTGTTCTCTTACCATATTATTTTTTTCTCTCCCCCTTCTCTTCTTCTAGTTTGTTCTGGAAAACTTGGAATTCTTCTCTGTTAATTTGAGTGATTTGCAATACTCGATTCCTAATTTTGAAGTTAGCTCCTGCCTTATCTTTGAATGTCCACAATCCATCAGGGTGTTTTCAGTCAAAAGAACTGGTCATCTGTTCCTCCTGTAATTATTAATATAACACCCAACATTCACAGAGTATTTTCCATGCATGAGGCATTGCTCTGACGAGGGTCTTATTTCTTTTTATTTTCACAGAGGGCAAAGCTTGCCCAAAGTCATGCAGCTTTCAGAATGTAGAGTCCATGCTCTTAACCACTGTACTAGGCTGCTTTCCATGTGTAGCACCTAGGAAAAATAAAATGGAGCTATTCAGGTTTTTCTTTTCATAGGATTGGCCATATTTAGAACGCAATTATTTTAAAATAGCATTTTGTTTCCTTTGGTGGTACATTTCTAAATCTTCTACAATGACACTAGTTTTTAATGCTTTGGCTGCCTGGGCTCCAGATCCTCTGGGAGCTGCTAGGAGAAAACTAGTTTGTGGGATTAGACAAGACCGGAGCAAAAGATTCCAACAGAAGCAGAAATGTGACATATCTGGGACTTCCTGGGTACAGTCTCTTCTGAAGCCCGGCTGGACCATGCATCTTTGGTTTCTATAACAGGCCCTTTTGATCTTAAGCTATCTTCAGTTGGTTTTTGCTACTTTTTAACTAAAAGTATTTAACAATTATGTAAATGACAGGCATTCCTTTTAAAATCATAAGAGAACACATGCTATTAGCAAGCATAACCAGTTGTGGGAAAGGATTTATCATTCTTCCTAGCCCTTGTCCCAGGACTGGGCCATTTTAGTGACAGTAGAAATGATGAGAATGTGGTGGAAGTAACTTTGTTTGCAAGAGGGTGATTGCTACAAATGTGGCTTCTTCTGTGTATTAGATCACCCAGGTAGAACACACATCCTTTTTTGTGTTTCTACTTTAGTCAAACTCACGTATACCTCCCATCTCAGCCACTCTTTTTGGGACAGATAATCTTTTGGCTCATGTAGAATTTATTTGTTGAATTTTTCTTTCAGTATTTCTACCCTATTGGAGTATATCCTTCTGCAAAATAGAGGTCCTCTTTGTATCTTCTGAAACTGAATGCCCAGGAGAAGACCAAATACTTGACAGTCACCATGGCGCTATTGACACTTGGTGGGCAGCGATCTTGAAAAGGGGGGTGACTCCCATCTTGATTTTCATTTTTCAAGTCAGCCACCTATCTCCATCACCAAAAATGCTGTCCCATTAAGGAAACTTACTGCACTCTTACAGTGTTGGAAGCAATTGTCTCGGATCTTTTGCCCTTATTATCAACCTGGTCTTATCCTAATTCTCCTAGGCTTGAAGTGTGTGTTCAGCCTTCTCGGCATGAAGTACCTACTTTCCCTTAAGGACTCTGGCTTCATCTTATCCATCTTTGGGCTAACTTGGGCAGGAGATCATAGTTACATCAACCCCAGGCTTTGGTTTACCAGTGGGCACTCCAATATGGATGCTAAACTTGAGTGTCTTGGGGGTAGAGGTGGGTAATACCAATCAGGTGACAAGGATGGCTGTTTTGTGCAGAATTATTTCATTTTCAAGCCAAAAAAACCCAATTCAAATTAGTTTAAGCAAAGCAGGTAGCATTTTGGCTTAAATAGCTGAAACTATGGGCATGGCCCAATCCAGATGGTCCAACAATTTTGTATATTTCATTTAAAATAAGCTCTTTTTTTACCCCCTGTGGCAATAAGTGATCTCTAGCAGTTTTAGACTCACCCAGTCCAACTTTGTGATCCTTGTGAGAGAATTAAAAAACAGCTGTCTTTTCCAGTATTGGTAAAACAGATAAACTTTAGTCTTGACCTCAAATTTTGAACCAATGATGAAACCACATGGGATGGGAAAAGGGAGGGAAAGAGGTGTGTTGGGAACATCAAAACAAAAGATGATCTACTGTTGTGGGAGTGGCCAGAAGGGTAATTATGTGGGCAAGATGGGCAAGGAAATGACGGGAGTGAGAATAACAACAGTGTTGCTGTGACTTTGATTGTGGACATGGTAATGCTGGTTACGGTAGTGGTGAGGAGTTGATGATTGTAAGAGATGCTCCTTCTTGCTCCAGATCCTACTAATTCCAAGACCACAATCCAGGAGGACGGCATATCCAACTCCATTAGTAGAGACACATGATTTCCTGTGGTTCTTGCCTTTAAGGGCAGAAAGGGCTGCACATTTGTCCTAGAAAAAAATTCAATGGTCCCTGAGTCAGCAAGCTCCCCTTGCTTGTGGAAGCAGATCATGTGGTATCTCAGAAACATACCTATGTGTGTTAGCAGAAAAACAGAGCAAAACAAGCTTCCAACACCAGGATGGCAGGAAGTGTGGTCAGCTTTCTTTGAGCACCAAGGGAGGTGAAGCCAAGATGAGAGGTCACTGACTTTTACTAATGAAGAAGCACAGAAACTGCTGATTTAAGGAATAATAATAAAAAAGCACCCTGGGGGACATTTTATTGCACTTAGAAAATGTCCAATTTCACCCTTCATATAAAAAAAGTGGGAAAAAAAGAGAAACATTTTGATTTTCATAAAAGCCAATAGATTAATATAGAAAGAAAAAGTTCCCAGCCAAGTGCTAAGCCACAGTTGTGTTCATGTGTATGCCTGAGCTGACTCCTCCGGCCTCATGTGAGTGTCTGCATTTGGCATGCAGATCCCTTGTTCTGTAAAAACTATTTCAGGAACACTTTGAAAAGGCTGCCCAGTGATGGCTGCCTCATTTGGGATTTATTATAATATCATTAAGAGGGGTTATATCACTTGGTATAATGTCAGACACATTGTAGCTTGTGGTTTTATGATGTGGACAAATATCACACTCAGGAATAAGATGGCTCTGAACAAATCAGTTCCATCTGGGTCCTACTGTAAATAGAGCTTTTCTTTTCTGCTGCAAAGGACAGATTCTCATCCTCGTCTGGCCCCCTGACCTTCCATCCTGCATGGTCTTTCTTTTATAGACCTCCTTCCTCCCCAAATCCTGGAGCTTAGTGGGGAGAGAGGGAGAGATTGCTGAGAGTGGGGAGAAGGAAGAAGGAGGAGGAAGAGGAGGAGGAGGAACAAAGAGAGAGAGAAAGAGGGGCAGAGAATTCTGTAAGACCCAAAAATCTAATAGAAGGCAGAAAGGGGTCAGGTGCTTGTCAAACTTAGGGAATGCAGGAAGAAAGGGGGATTTGCTCTCATTGAGTTCTTGCAGCATGGATGATCTGTGCTAGGTATTTTCACCTGTGGCACCTCACTCTATCCTTATAAGGGGTCTAGAGTGTAAGCAGGTAAGATGTAGCTATTTTACAAAGGAATACTGAGACTTGATGTGGTTAAAAATAAAGTCTTGATTGAAGTCTGTGAACTAATGAGTGAGGGGATTGAGTTTTTCAGTTTATCTGAAGTTTATCCCAAAGCCTGTGTCCTTTCATGGTACTCTGCTCTCTGTCAGGGTCTGTCTGTCCGTGAGCAAACTATCCATAGGAGGTGAAGGAACAAGCAATGTGGATACCTGTTGTGGTCATTCTAAAAGCGAATAGGAGCATGGTACCTTGGAGAACTATTTGGTGGTTTCTAATAAAGTTAAACATCTGCCCTAGCCTATGATCCAGCAATGCCATTCCCAAGAGAGATGAGTACACATGGTCACAAGAAGACTTATACAAGAATGTTCACAGCAGCCGTTTCATAACAGCCTCAAACTGAAAACAACCCAAATGCTCATGAATAGGAAAATGAATAAACAAATTGTGCCATGTTCGTATAATAGAATACTACACAGAAATAAAAAATAGCCAACCAACGATACATGCCACAACATGGGTGGATCTTAAAAATGCCATGTTGCGCTAGAGAAGGTAGATACAAAACAGAACATCATGTATGACTCCAGTTATATGAATTTGAAGAATGAAGAATATTGGATCTGGATAGTCACTTATACATAGGTAAAAATTCATTGAGTTATATATTTCAGGTTTTACTGTTTACAGACTCAACCTCAATCAAAAAGCAGAGTGTAATAAAGAATTAAATAGACAAAATAGAAGAAAGTAGTCAAACTTGTAGCTCCCAACTCTTGTTGTTGTTGTTGTTTTAATTGAGTATTTAGTTAAATTTTGACTCTACTTACAAAAACAAGGTATTAATAGAATGGGATGTGGAATGGTATATGTTATGCTATAATAGTGAATGTTGGATGTTCGGAGAGAATAGCTAAATAAATGGTTGATTGATTTATTTCTGGTACTTCTAACTATAGACAATGAATGAGCTGTCATTCTCTTTCTTTGATAAATGATAAAATGCATCTCCTCCACGCCCTCTGACCATTTCTTTTTACCTTTATGCCTCCTCTTGAAACTGTTGCCACTAGCACATTTGCATTGCACAGGGTGTAGCAGGTCAGGGGATTTTAGGTGAACAGAAAGAAAAGGAAAAGGAAAAGCTGACCATTTTTTATTTTGATGTTAAATATAGTGAAGTACATTGCACGGCTTTTATTTTATTATTTTCGGAAGGGATCTTGTAGGTCAACTCATAAATTGGCATGACAACCTGTTTATTTCTGCCAAAAAGTCAGTCAAAATGAGACTGTTAATTTATTTTAACAGATATGTGTCAAATTTGCTTAAACAATGCCAGGATGTTAACATCGATGCATACCATCAAAGAATGCAAACTCGATTTTATTACCTTCCTCTAAGGAGAACACCTATGTACTGGGATGGATTTCTATGATATTTTTTCCACCTATGCTATTTATTTTTATGGTCTTAGTAAAGCCTAAGGGAAAAATTCTCAAGTAAGTTGAGGGTGTGCAGACAGATACTCTTAGTTTAGACAATTTGTCTATGCTGTCTTGGCATGAAATAGTTGGTTAGTTTCTTGCTTCTTTTCATGCGTCCCTGGGTTATTTATGCCAGAGTTTCTGTTGCCCTGAATCACCAAGGTCTTTCTCTTCCTTTTGGTTGATGAGTGTGATTTCCAAAGGCTGCCTTTGGCCTCCTCGCTCCTCTGTGTGGATGGAGCTAATGAGTCCAATATCTAACTAATGGCATCTTCTTCCTTTGCAGTGATGGTTGTTCTGAATACACAATGGGAGGCTGGTGCATGATTCAGGGTGAGTGGAAAAGTCATAGTTTGGTGGTGGAAATGCAGACAATTCTTGGATTAGACACAGTGCTCTATTCCTTCTCCCTGTGAACCATGACATATGTTCTCCACTTTTGTAGTTGAAATAAAAAGTGAGAGCACAGTTTGTATCATCGCTGGTAGAGTGTAAGTTCTCTGGGCTGGCACAAAACAGTGGACAGAAGAGCCAATTGCTGACCTCAGTGACACATGTCTAATTCTGAGTGCGAGGTTTGGCCTGGTAATAGGCTCTTGGTCACAATTACTCATGGATGCTCATGGTTCTCTGGACTCAGACCCACCCCCTCCCTGCCCATGGCAGGCAGTCATGTGCTGCTGAAAGATGTGCAATTCATAACATCCTTCTGTGTGTCTAAGTCTGTGATTGCTATTAGTCTGCAAAACTCGAGGATAACAGGACCAAATTTTTAAAGGTTTAAACCCTCAGACTTTAATTTCATTGTGTTCCTTATAAAATGGTTGTTTTCTCAGTTACATTGAGACACTTAAAATTTTAATCTGCTGAGTTTTAAACAATGTCCGAATGTCTTAACATTCTTTTTTTCCATGTACTCTGGTCATTCTTGGCTTGCTTAGTGAATGTCACAAATATTTATTGAGCACCTACTATGTGCCAGACAGAGTTTAAGCGAGAAGAAAAAGGTAGAGAAATTTCCCAGTATTAAAAGGCTTACATTTTGGAGGGGTGCGGAAAGGAAAACGATAAGGGAGTAAACAAATGAACAATGCCAAGTGATAAGATGTATTATTATTGAGAAATAATGCAGGGTTAGGGGTGGAGAGGATGAGGCATTGGTGGGCTTGTAGATAGGAGATCAGGAAGGACTTTCTAGCTAGGAGATATTGGAGCAGAGATCTGAATGAAGTGAGGGAGCTGGCCATGGGCTTCCTGAAGGAAGAGTTGTGGTGATGGGAATAGCTATCTTGGCCCACCCTGATGGAAAGAGGTGCAGAAATGACAATGCCATGTGACCCAGAGCGCAGATGAAATCCCTCTTGCATACATTATCTCTTTCATGGCTTGCTCTTGGAATCTCTAAATTCCTCTGGTTTTACTCTTCAGGAATGTTTGGCTCTCCCAGGCTTCAACTCCATTTTTGGCCAATATATATATATCCAAACTTATAAATGTGCTCAGCAGAACACGATCCTTTTATTAAATGGAACATCACGTTTTACTTAGAAGATAGCAGTGACCAGAGAGAGGAAAATGTCAAGAACAAGGCAACATATGTGCTGATCTTGTACGGATGCTTGGCAGTGTGTTCTGTTGGGCTTGTCTAGTGGTTGGGTCCAGGGTTGCATCCTTAGGAAGGGATATGAATGGACATTGGGGTAAGAATCATACAAAGAAGAGACAGACCCCACAAAAGGAAACAGGAAAGTAAGAGGTGGATTTCAGACTAGAGAGATTCCCCCTTGGGACTTTGTTCTCTTGTGTTTAGTATTCAGGATGTGTTCAGGGGAATCTAGAAATAGAAGTTTCATGTGGGGAGCGCAGCCCCACAACTATACGAGTTTATAGCCTGGAGAGACTTTTAGGAGAAAGGGGCATGTACAGCCAAAGAACCACAGCCAGCAGTTAGCTTTCAGTGACATGATGTGATAATTCTTTTGTTCCTGAGAATGTTCAGTAAAGGTATAATCCCCGAGGAAGGCATTGTATCCATCAGCATTCTGTAGGTACATTCTCTTTGACCTGGTGGTTCCACTTCTACAAACATGACCTAAGATATACTTTTATATGGTATAAAAATGATACATTGATAGATGCCTATAATTGTAGTCATCAAAAAGAATGGACTGATGTGGAATGATATCTAAGATACATCATCCAGTGGAAGAAACAGAGGGCAGTGAAATGTATCCAGTGGCTTTGTCAACTAAGTCTTGAAAAAGCGTTTCCATGTAGAAGGCTTCGTGTGAATTAGTGTTAGATTGAGCTGTGTCTCACGTGCTCTGCACGGCTCCTCCCAACCTGGGCGTTCTGGTTCCCGGGAGCTTTTATGCAGGTACACGGCATGGTTCCTAGAACACAGTAGGTCTCCATCTCTGCCTGAACTCCTCCAGGGAAGGGGCTGGTCACTTCCCTTTTCCTTCGTGGGACAGTGCTCATTCTCAGGAAGAGCTTTCTTATTTTGAGCGCCTTGGCCTCTTTTTAACCCTCAGTGCGGGCTCTGGCCTGGCTCTAAGCAGGGATCGTTCACATTGATGGTGTCTAGTCCCTTGCTTGGTTGTGTCGATTCTCAACTGGATTTTCTTCCACATTCTCAGTAGCTCCAATACTGACTTCAAAACCAAGAACCTTCATGAGTTTGAGTTGGTTTTCCTCCCAGTGCACAGCCCGCCAGCCAGGGTCCTGCTGCCAACACTTTCTAAGATCCCTGTAAGCGAAAGCCTCTCCCCACTTAATGGGTTCTTCATTGCGGGGCTCTTGGCCTCCTACTGTAGTTCTGACGAGTTCCGAGCAGGCCCACCCGGCTTTCCCTGAGTTCAAGTGTGTCAGTCATCTCAGCTTGGTTGTATGTGTTTTAGTTGATTGTCTCTCTCTTGTGCCTGTGCCCTGGGGTGATTTCTCACCACAAGGGCAAGCTTGAGAGAATCAAATAAATAAACACCAATGAGCAGAGACACAAGGGCTGGAGAGGTCCATTGGGTTTCCAGGGCTGCAAGACTTCAAGAGGGGAGCTGGGCTGGCTGCGGCTGCCTCTGTGCTGAGAACCTCGCCATCTCCCTGTCCCAAGGAGGCCTACTTACTGGTGAAGACATACGCAGAAGTAACTTTTCCAGCAACTTCTTGGATCTTTTTCCAATTAGCAATATTGATTTTTCTCTTCACTCAGCCTGGGGTTGATAGGAAAAGATGAGTTTCTCTGAGTCTGAGTACCAAGCAGGTGTGTGCGATGCCAACGTGAGTGGATTCCTGTGACTCTGCATGCCAGGAGTGGTCTCCAGGAGTCCCCAGCCTGTCTGGGATTGACTGCTTATGTAAAAGCTCTGAGACACCGTGGAATCCTGGCTCAGTTTATACATGGGAGGAGTGAGATATGCAGCATACAATAAACTGTTTTAATCACGCTAGTTACTTTAATGAGATACAAAATTGTGCCAGTTTCACAATTATGACATATATCAGGACTTAATTATATGTACAGGATGCCATATCCAATTGAGTACAAGAAAATGGAGCAGCGATTTTCATTTTACATGTCTCTCCTACTTTCCTTAACAAAGAACCTTCCAGAGATTTTAGGTGTATGGGCTTGGTGGAGAATCTACTCATACCAAATGTCAGCGTCTCCTGGCTTTCAAAATAACGAGGAAACACTGGAACCCCATGACTAGAGAGCTAAGGAGGCTGAATAAATAAAAAACAAACATGATAAAAATACAGTGCCTTTTGATAGCCCAAGCAAACATGTCTGGCTTCAATTTGCGGGGATTTTCTTATTTGTTAAATGACAACGAGAAGGGAGCTAATAAAAATTCTGTGGCTAAAGTTCTTTTAAATAGTACTAGAAAAGCAAGTTCAGAGTCA
>CAUYSK010096270.1:0-19172 GCA_963575035.1 Avahi laniger | reverse complement strand
GGTTAAAGGCGTGCCCTTCCCTCCCTTTAGTGCTCCCCATGTCCTTAAGTTGTAGATTTGCCCCCCCATCCCCGTAATCTCTGGAGAGTATTTCTGTCATGTGATCACCCTAGTGTTGATCAGTTAGTACCAATTTGATGGCGAGTACAAATGGATCCCTTTCTTCTGCTCTTGTGGTGCCTCACTTTGGATGATAGGCCTAAGTTTAGTCCAGGAAAGTGTGAGAGGTACTAGATCGTCGTCATTTCTTATGATTGAGTAATATTCCATTGTAAACATATACCAAATTTTGGTAATCCACTCATGGATTGACGGACACTTGGGTTGTTTCCACACTCTTGCAATAGTGAATTGTGCTGCCATGGCCACATTTTTAAAAGAAGCAACAACCAATCAGAAAACATGAAAGAACAAATTTCTTCCTTTTAGGAATTTTCCAACCGAAGGGACACTTGTGGATCAGTTTTGAGGATAACTCGATGATAGTATGATATCTTTATTAAACCAAGTACATGGTAAAATTAAGCTTTTTTTCATTTCCTGATTAAATGTACTCTCCACTACAGTAGTCAATGGCATTCATTATATTTAAAGATAGAATGAATCATGTAGCTGACACTTGGGGACAACAAATAGCCTGACTTTCTGGTGATGGAGAGTTTCATGAGTTTTTCAGTGCTGGAAATAAAGAGAAATACTGCCCTTTCTCATTCATAAATGCAATGAGAGTTCAGAATCTCAGAATCTTTTTAGCTGATTCTACATAGAAATGATTTTAGTATTTACATATTTAAAAAAAGTGAAAAGATAAGATCTTTGGCTTTCTAAACTATTTGTTTACTTATTCAAAGATTGTCGATTTTAAATATGGTATCTACAAAATTTTAAAAGATCTCAGTGTTTATAAAAACATCAGACTTGTATCTAGCCCTCACTTCAGCAATGTGTTCTGAACTTGTAGAAAGAGCTGTCTAATAACTCAGCCATTCCGGTCAAGTGATTTAAGTCCTGTGGGCCTTGTTTGTATAATGAGTAGAGTAAGATGCTGCCTACTCAAAACTGGGGACAAGATACTTTTTTAAGTATAGTTATCATCTCTGGGAGCTATAATTTTTATGCCACTTGCTTGCTGAAGGTCAGTCATCAAGCTTATTAAAGATCTGCAGTGGCAAAATATAAAAGCCAAAGGGGAGAAGCTGGAATCTGAGCAAGTGACATGATGCCTATCGGCTGCTTTTCATCTCTTTCTTTTCAAGTGCAAATCTTCTTGAGGTGCCAAGAAATTTGTATAATTAACAAAAGCAAGAAATCTCTTAATTTTCTGATGGTATGTGGCTGAGAAGGGAAGTATATAGTTATGCACCTTGATGTGAAAATGTAAAAGTATTTGGTATATCTTCTCATTATGTCCCTGAATGTCATCTAATATAGAGGGACAATTAAAGAGAGTGGGGAGGAGTTTTGCATGAAGTTAAAACTATTTTCATGAAGGTCCAAAAAATAAACACAGCTATTTATTTATATTTACATACCACCTCTTCTATACAGCCCTTCGTGCCATATCCGGAAAGCAATATAGCAAAATATATGAGTAGTCCCTTATATACACACGTACACACAAAAAGTGAAAAGAAGACTGTAAATTGATTGCTAGTCCCCTCTGCATTGCATACTTCTTGTATCTCACACATCATCAGAATTGGACATAGACTGTGCTGAAATGCGATAGGGCTCTATGTAAGAACTCGCGTTGGGCTGATAGGGACCCAAAGCAACCACGTTAGCGGCTCGTTTTAGTTGCCTTGCTCTCTAGCGCCATCTAGCAATCAGTTGACAAACCACGAGTGGGGCCTCCCTCCCTTCCGACTGCTGTGCTAAGCATAGAGGCTCGGAGATTTCAAGCTGAACAAAAACGCACAGCCTCAAAGTTGAGTAGCATGTGAAAAATGTCAATCTTTTCCTTGACTTTTAAAACCATCCTTAGTTTGAAACAGCCTTTCTCCGTAAAAAATGTAAAAGAAAGGACATCAAACAAAATATTCTATTCAGAAGAGGAAATGATGAAAAATGGGAAATTAATAAAAGCGAAGATATGAGAAGAGCCCTATGTGTGTAAAATTGGCACCTTTTTTTAAAAAAAGTAAGCTTTAAGGACCTAGATTTATTGTCACCCATCAAAGATTTGCATGAAAAGAGCGAGCGAGTGACACATTTAGGTTACAACATACCCACTTGAGAGAGAGAATGAGATGCAGCTCTCACTGTAGCTATCCTGACGCTGTAATTTCATATTCCTTTCTGTCCTTCCGCAGTGCTTGTTAGCAACCTGAAACGGGCTCCCTCCTAACCAAAAGGGCGAGCCAGAGTGCATTTCCCTCTTCAAGCATTTTGTAATACTAATTAACTAATTCCCAGCCACATGAAGGCAACCTGCAAAGATTTGCCAGAGGCAAACCGCTAAATAAATGGTGACAGATTTCTCAGTTTTCAATTAAGTGAAATGACATATTGGGACAACGAGTGGCCTGACTTTCTAATGATAAGAGTTTTATGAGTTTTTCATTCCTGGAAATGAAGAGGAACCCTCTCCATTCATGCACAAAAGGAGGGCCCAGACCCGCTTTCAATACACATCAAAGCACACAGATCCTGCCTTTGGCCGTTACATTTGTGTACGACTGAAACTACGACTTGGTCCAAAAATGCTGCTTTTGAGACCGCTTCTGCTCTCCTGAAATGTCTGACAGGACACAGCACAGGGACCAAAGAGAACAACCGGCCTAATTAAATCTATACAGGTGGCACTGTGCTCTGTTCAACATCCCTGACTCCAGCTCCAGCCCCGCCCTGCTCGCTCCTGACTCCAGTGTTTGTGTTGCGAATCTCTTGCTAGCATGGCAACTGTTGCTATGTTTGCAGTAATAAGAAGTGGGTGATGCTGGTGTCTCTGTAATGATTCAGACACAAGAGCGACGATTTCTGAATAGATTTCTGAAGCAGCTCTTACAATGGCACTGCATAGTTTCACAGGTTTAATTCCTTATAGATGTTTTTTCTTTTTTCCACCCTTAGCCCCTTCCATGTGGGCTAAAATCTAACCCTCATATATGCAAAAATGGTAACATTCTTCCTTTTGCTTACTAGTATTTGAAACAAAAAGTTTCCTGTTAAAATATGCATTTAACCAATTGTTTCTTATTATCTTCTTGGAACCTATGAGATGGAGTTTTTTCTTGTTATTTAGATAATGGCAGCTAAGACAACCTGAAAAAATCATGGATCCAGAAAGAAAATAATTCCTGTATTAACCAAAATGGAATGAAAAGCATCCACCATTCATATTTGTGATAGTAGCTGAGCATTTTCTATTAATGAGCAGGTGTTTGAAAGGCCTCAATTGCACGCAAGTACAAAAAATTTGCTAGTGGATATGTATTTACCATACTGCATCCTTTTCCAAGGAGACAGTGAGAAAAATGAAATCGTTTTTTGTTTTTGGCCTTGATCAGACACTTATTTGCCAGCCAGTGTTAACTGCACCCCTAAGTATCACTGGATGCTAACACAGCCCAGGCCCTGGGGGGATATGATGTAGATAATATTGCCAGTGCACTGATGACAATACTAACGTGGCCAAAGAATAAAAATAGAAGACACATTACGTTTGACCACTACTAAGTTATATTGTGTATTTTTGTATGCCAATCACAATGTTGACTTATCACAATTCTTCTACAAGGTAAGAGTTATTTATCAGTATTCTACAAATGAGAAAACGAAGCACAGAAAGGATAAATGGCCTGTCCATGGCTTTGCTACTAGTAAACAGCAGGGCTCAAGTTTGAGCCTGGATCAGCCTGACTCCAAAGTCTATGATCTGTATACTACTTGCTGAGCTGCTGTAGTGTGAGAAAAGAGAGCTGCTCTCATACTAATCAGCTGTGTGACATGAGCAAATCCCTTCCTGCCCTGGGTTTCAGGATTCTCATCTATAATGAGGCATTTGAACCGGACACTTTCTATTCAAGGTGTGGCCCATGGACCAGCCGCTTCAACATCTCCTAAGAGCTTCTTAGAAATACAGGATCTCAGGTCCCACACCAGACCTACTGACTCTGCATTTTAACAAGATTTTAACAGGTGATTTTTGAATGTACATTAAAATTTAATAAGCACAGGACTTTTCAGTCTCTGTGGACCCTTCTAGCTTTAGGGTACTATACTTAGAGTGTCACTTCACCCCTATCTCTCCTAGATCCTGCCCCTTTTCCAAGGTTGTCTTCCTTCTTCCTGTGAGCATTCCTAATCCCATCCTTATATCTGATAGACAGATTCCCTGTTTTCTCAGAAAAGATTTATCTATCTTAATTCACTTACCACTTCCTACTTGGTATCATGCTTACATTGAATAAGTTTCTTGAGGGGGAGACCCGTCCATAAGAAATAATTTTGCATCTGTGATACCAACTGACCTAGTACATTACACTAAAGAAAACATATTGGAAAGAATGTTGAACAAATTATTATCTTAATTTAACTACAAATGTCATACAGTGTTCTGATTGCAAAACCCCATATTATCCACTATGAATATTTCAAAGCAAGCACAAGCAAAGTGTTCTTTAAAAATAGGTCCAAAGAAGCTTACAAATAGCACACATGACAAGAGCAATTTTTAAATTTCTTCACCCCCAACCTTTTTAGCACACAAATACATGAAAGATTCAATGGAAACCAAGCTCAACCCGCAAATCTCCTCCTGTAGGAAGTCTGCCTGAATATCCCCAACTACTTCAATTCAAGTGCATTTGGGATAACTAGGGTTGAAAATTGAAGCAGTGTTTGGTTTCTTCCCTGTATTAGTCAGTCATGTGTTCAGTCAACAAACATTTACAGAGTGCCTACATTGTGCCAGGAGTTTGCCAGGGCCTGAAGATGTCAAGAAGAGTACATAGTATAATCTTTCCACTCTTTAAGTAGTTAATATGGAACATAGATCCCAAATGCATAATACAATGTGATATATACAATGATAGACACATGACTTTAGGGTCATGTGAACACAGAGAGAGGCATTACTTAGAGAAGAGGCAGGTAGTGATCACATCAGGTTAAAGGCATGTGGACACTTTCTGGGAAAATATAGTTTTGGCAAAGAGATACACACGGAATTACTAATAACCATAATAAGTCTATCCATATTGAGTTCTCATTTTGTACCAGATAATAATCTATGGTATTTTAAATGTGTAATCTCATTTAATCTCCATAACAATGAAGCTTTTATCATTTTTTTGTTTTCATTTTACAGATGAGAAAAAATAAGGTACAAGAAATTGCAGGTGGTAAATGCCTGATGCAGGACTTGAATCTGGCCAGAGTAGTTCTAGAAATGGTGGGTCTGAGTACTAAACTGTACAAAAGGCAGAGAGAGAGAAGGGCATCAAAAAATAAAAATAATAAAAAAAAAAATAGCCCGCAGGCCCAAAGGCAGACTGCATTCAGAGGATAAGGAGTGGCTTGGCGTGACAAAGCAGTAGTGTGGGAGACTACACACGGACTGGGAATACTGACAGTGAGCTCTGGGTCCGAGCCTGGCCCAGGGCAGGTGCCCAGAGAAGAGAGGCTTGGGAGGAAGGGCACGCTTTGCTGATAACAGAAGTGGGAGCTGCAGTGCTGTACTGGAAAAGAGTGTTCATCTTAGAGTCAGAAACGTCTGTGTCCTGATCCGACCTCTGCCTCCATGAACAGTGTAAATTGGGCCTCAGTTTAATAAAGCAGGAACCATGCTATTATCTTGTGTGGTTTTTGCAAGGACTGGAGAAATTACATATAAAACACTGAATATCATGCCTGGGAAATTTGCGTTGTTTTGTTTTAAACTAAAGATAAATGTCCCCTATTTCATAGTTCTACCCAGAGATGGATAAACACATTTCTGAGACTGAAAAACAAAAGCCTGCCTCTGTCTGAAATTCAAGATCCTTATTCAGACACTCTCTTCTCTTTTTATCACTTATTCTCTTTGAGATAGTAGGACACTCCTTTTTCCTCATTAAATAGCAGCTTTACCCATAAATTTCTCAGAGCTTTTCCTCGCTTATTTACACTACCTGATTGTCAAATTCGACAGTGTTGACCATTCCTCAGTCAAGTCACCATTTGGATTAATGCAAGGGTTTCTGGATGTTTTCTACCCAGCAGTTATTTACATGAAAATGACAGAAATCAGGGAAATGACTTTTGAGGATTTCAACTTTTCCTCTGCAATGCCTGAAAAGAAAACTGTAGTTAATTGTGAATATGCCTGCTAAATGCTAGAGTACTACATAAAAATGGAAAAGATTGAAAATGCTTGAGAAATAGCAAATCTAAATACACTGCTTTTAAACAAATGAATGATTTTTATTTTATTTTTTTAAAAAAATATTCCTTGATTGTCCAGGGCAAGATGAGTCATACTCTTTAATAATATTTTATCAGATCAACATAGAGGAAAATAAATTATGGAATCATGAAATAAATAAATAAAAGTTTATGACAAAACACCATATTAAGACGCTGATTGTTTTTAACGTATTGCATATGTTAAGGAATAGAATATTTGATTATGAAAAGTATCTATGCACTACTTTCTGGTATTGAGTGATCTGAATTCTAATATTATAAACAAGTTTTCTGTTGCTTGTATATTCTTTGGCTATTTTTCTTCCTTTTTTAAAGGGTGGGCAGTTCTGAGTTTAAAGACTGCTTAGAAAAGTTTGACTACGTTATTCACCCGCTCCCCCACACCCTGATTTTTACTTCCTCAGGCGTGCACAAAGGGCCATCACTGCAGGGGTGGCTCTTGGATTCAACTCATCCTTTTTAAAAATCTGAATAAAAGGAAAAAACAAGAAATTATTGAAATATTATCAAGTTTCTTGAATTTTTAAAAAATTATTGGCCATTAAATTTAGTCCAGCACCTTGTACTGTAATTGGTTCAACACTACCAAGATCTAGGTGTTATATTTGGTTAAATAAACTTCTCTTTATCTCAGGGAAAGACATACATAGGAACTTGAACAGTATACAAAGTTTAATTAAATATGACTATAATTGGAAAGTTCATGGAATTAATCACCTAACTCACAAATATGTGTTAAGCCCCTACTAGGTACACAGCACTGTATCTGGCTCTATTCAGAGAGCCCCGATATACTGATGAGCTAGTCTTGTATAAACACTTTTGGCAAACCAAATACATTACGTTTTTTTCTTTTATCCCTCTTGGTATTTCTCTTATTTTCTTTATTTAAAGAATTATCAATATATTGCTTATAGATGAGAAAAACACAATGTATTTGTTATTTTTTCTTATTACTCTAGCTCCATCATTTACCTGATCCCAGTGCCCCTTCTTTGGCTTTTTCCACCGGCTATGCAGTCATCTAACAATTATTAAGCATCTCTTACATGCTGGAGCCTGTAGAAAATATTGGAAACACAGTGATAGATTGGACATCTCCCCAGCTCTGGGGGAATTCACAATGTAGGGAGGAGGTCAGAGAAGCAAACAGGAAGATGAGTACTGAACCAGGGGTAGGATGTTCTGGGAGCCTGAGAAGGGTCAGGGGAGGCTTCCTGGAAGCAATGCTGTTTAACTTGAATTTGGCAGAATTAGCCAGGCAAAAAAGAGAAGAAAGAGTGTCCTAGGAAAAGGAAGCAGCAGGAGCAAAGGCAGGGAAGTGGGAACCCATGGGGTATATTTGGGGAACAGTGAAATTTGGGTATGACTAGAGCAGAAGGCATGGTTGAGGGCTTAAAGTGAACAGAGAAGTATTATGGAAATAAGAGAAGATTATGGAGACATGAGCTCAGTATCTAAGGAAAACTGGAAGAAAGAGAACATCTTTCCTTTATGCAGCTTCCCTTCCAGTCACTGCAACCTCAGACTCCTCACCCAGGCAGTGACTATGCAGGGACCTGAGTGGGACTGGATATAGCAACCAGTAGTCTTTGTTGAAATTGCACTGGGGCATGACTCAAAACTCTGGGTGACTCTGAATGAGCATGATTTCTGCAGCTGTGTTTAGAATGAGTCATCGTAAGGACTCAGGTGGACATGAGGGTAGAGAAAATGCAGCAATGAGATGAGACATGAGTGACAGAGACACAGTGGGGCTCCACCTGGAACCGGAGATTGGCCCTGGAACTGTGTACACCAGGAAACACTGCGGGGGTGGCTCTTGGACTCAACTCACCCTGTACTGATGAGGCCATGCACTTATCTGTTTATGAATCTGTCTCTTTAATTGGTGAAGACTGGGAAATAAAGATGTAAGGATCTAGTCATCATGACAAAAAAAAAAAAAAAGGCAGAAGAGAAATTAACTTACCCAAAGGTTTCACAGCTTGTAGTTTGTTAATCTCTACATTGGAAGGTGGGTGATGAATCTGAGACCTACCGAGTGAGCTGTCCAGCATCTCAGCCATATGCCTTACTCCTCTTGACCTGCATCTCCACTCCCACGCTGCCTCTGCCTGCCTTCATCCCTTAGTGCCTAGAATAACTCCTGGCACATGGTAATTACTCATCAAAAGTCCATTGAGTGAAAGAACGAACACCTACCACCGACGGGGTGCTATTTATACTGTTCTGTCTGCACTGTCGGGAGCTTCATACTATGTTCTTCAAAATAGGCACATCCTGCAGCATGCCTCCCTCAGCGAGGAAAACCTCCCCGTGAACAAGCCTCATGAAGGGACAGACCGTGAGCCCCTAAAGTTGGCCTTTCCTGCCCCTCACCTAGGTAAATGGGTCACCATGGAACACTGTAGATGACTTTTGCCATCTCACTACCATTTCTCATGACAAGATACTCAAAGAGGAAAATAACGCTTGGCTCCTCAAAATTGATGCTAGTTTTATTAACAAAGGCTTTGTCAAAGGATTTTGTTGCTGGAATCAACCGAGCATACAGTTTGTTCAGTCAGTACTATTTGGCTGGCCTGAGATCACAGCAGAGGTGACTGACTGAGATGAGGAATCGGTTGTGGAGAAAGAGTTCGAATGACCCCGAGATCCACATGTGCTTTTCCGGTTCATTTATTAAGATGACATCTATTGAACAGTATACTGGGATTTGGAAATGTACTGAGGCCCAATCCCTTCATAATTTTATTCTAGTGCACTGAGTGCTCTTACCAAAGTGAGTCCATGGACAGGTGGGCATAGGGGCACTGGTATAGGAGTTGACAACTGGTGGTAACTCTCTTTGCAATGTTTCCACAGGAAAAAACGTTTGTGCAGTAGGTGCATCCCTCTTCAGACTCCTGCACATCTGCGGGGAACTCTGTCTTCTCACTGCAGGAGTAGTTCCTTTTCCTTTCTTCTTTCTTCTCCTTCTCCTCCTCCTCTTTTCTCTACATTATACCTAAGCAAATCTGCATTATCCAGAGGCAGCTGGTTCGACTATGTGGGAGTGTTAAATGTTTAACATCTTGTCACTTGCATAACTGATGGAGTCATCCTTTTTGTTTCAGAGTCTCATGTTTAGGGGTTGAAAAGCTAGATTGATGAGCATTACCAGAGAGAAATATTTTTTTGGAAAGTAAGTGAAGCTGATGACACATTACTTTACAGTTTAGTGAAATTCAGCAAATCTAATTCTATTATCCTGTCAAAGTTTCACAAAAAGGAGACCTGAAAGCATATTTTAGATGAATCTTTAAAGATTTCAGAAGCCACAACCGCATCTGCAAAACTCAGATGCATCTGGTGCTGACAGACCTTTGTTTCTCTATAGACTAAGGGGAGTAAATAATCTTCCAACAACTAATTAAGTAAAGCTATCTTTGGTGATACGGTGCCTGCCTCTCTTTCCCTTGAAAGATTTGTCAGGCCGTAAATGATAACTGCATTTTTCAATTCAAAGGCTTCTCAAAGTTTACACAGCCGGATTTACCCAGGCACACCAAAATAGAAGTTTCCTTTTCGAATCATGGAACAGAGTACTGAAATGCAGATTTTATAGAGCATTTAAAGCCAGATCATTTGTGCCCTTGTTTATTTTCACAATCAAGTATGAGACATGGGCTAATAAATACATTCTGACCAAAATGCTAGGAGTGATTATTTTAAAGTATTTTCCTACAACTGTGTATTCGTCAGAGATTCACAAGCTGAAAAATCGAAAGGGCTTCCTGCTTCGTTAGGCAATTGGTGTGACTGTATATATACCTGTACAGAAATGTTCATTATCGAGGGAAAAACTTAAGTAAAAGAGAGGCATTGACAGAAAGGTTCATTTTAATAGAAGTTGCTGTTTTTCTTCCTGCTATCTCAATCATTCATCAAAGAAGGAAATTCTTAATAGAACTTACTGAGAACTTACTATGTGCTAGTATGTATATTATTTATATAATATTCCAAACTACCTGAAAGGTAGATATTATGTCCATTTCGAGGATGGAAAAACTGGTCAGTTAGGAAATATGCCCTGAAATAGTAAGTAAGGAAACTGGTTGACCCCAGTCTAACTAAACCCAAAGCCATGTGTACTTTTTTCAGTACAGCATAATATAAATTCTGTTTGGAACTTATGATAAAAACAAGGTCAAAATTATGGTAAAAATGTGAAAGGATGTTATGGGTTGAATTGTGTCCCTCAAAATGATACATTGAAATCCTAAACCCTGATACCTCGAAATGTGATCTTATTTGGCAGCAAGGTTATTGTAGATGTGAGAAGTTAATAAGAGGTCATACCAGAATAGGGTGGGCCCTTAATTCAATATGACTTGTGTCCTTACAAGAAGAGGAGAGAGACACACAGGTGAATGCCATGTGAAGATGATGGAGGCAGAGAATGGAGCGATGCGTCTAGAAGCCAAGGAGTGTCAAGAATTTTCAGCCCTTGCCAGAAGCTAGGAGCCAGGCACAGAACAGATGGTTCCTCAGAGCCTTCGGAAGTAACCAACCCTGCTGACACTTTAAGTCTGGACTTCTAGCCTCCAAAACTGTAAAAGAATACATTTCTCTTGTTTTAAGCCTCCTAGTTTTTGGAGCTTTGTTATGGCAGCCCTGGGACACTAATATGGAGGCTGACAGAGCTTTATAAATCTTAGGAAGAAAACAAGCTCTCAAGACTAACTGTTAGGTTGGTGCCCTGCATGAGGATAGTGTTATGTGTTATTTATCTTTCACCATCTGGAATCATATAGAAAATCCACACCTACCCCAGTAGGAGACTTGAAAGATATTTTTTGGTGCCTTCTCAGAAAATAAATATATGATTAACCAAAGTTATGATGAAATTCTCACATTTTATAATACCCATACATATCACAAGGACACTAAGAGAGGGTGTGCTGTTTAACTGAAGTTTCTCTGATGGTTGCTGTTGGCAACGAGTCCTACAAGAAGCACAAGCCTAATTAGAACAGGAGTCAGGAAGAGATTGCAAGTAATTGAGGTCAGACATGACTCAGGTTTGGCAGGTGACTGACATCTGATGTAGGCAAACAAAGGGGACTGTGGTTTGAGGCGCGCAGACACAGCAGGTGAGGGCTGGCGACTGAATGCTGGTGGGAATAACTAAAATCTGGATCTGAGAAGAACATGCAAGCAAGTCAAAGAACAGGTATTTTAAATCTAAGGGATATCAGGTTTTTATCTTCAGAAGCCGAGTCCTCCCTAATCGGCTCTTTCTTTAGACTGGAGATCATTGGTTGTTTAAAGGACTGTCCTTACCCTTGCCAACCTGATGCCCCATGGAGCCAGTTTACCTCCCTTCTGCCCTCAAGAGTTTGATATCTGACTCCATTGAGAAAAAGGAACTTGTCTCGGCAAAGAATGGGAATGGAGAGAGTAATACTGTTGTCTTCAGGACCCCACTAGCGGGGAAGGAAAAGATGACACATGTACCCTTCGAGCTGTCCTCTGAGGATCTTCAAGCTGGAACTCAGCAGAGACTGTGGGTCTGAAGTGCAAATCATCTATATTTTCATTGATAATAACTTTGGTATTTCAATATTTATAAAAATCTGGCCATTTCTTTTTGTTTAGAAATTTCCCACTAGTCATAAAAAAATACTGACTAATGTTGAAGACTAGTCAGTGAACGATGGTGTCCATTTGTTTGTTCACTCATCTGTTCAATCACGACTTTCTGGGGTGGGGAGGGAATTCCGTATTTCCAGATACTTTGCTAAATGCTGAAAATAAACAGAAAAAGCAAAACGTGGTTCCCAACTAGAGATGATAGTGGTTGAGTCAGGAAGGCATTATCGAATCTGTACAATATAATGTGTTAAGTGCTGTAATAGAGAGCAAGTCCTTTTACTCTGAGTCTTAGTATGTGAGGAAAACCATGAGAAAGAAGTTCACTGGGGATATGGCCCACCTGTATGAGGTGAGACCAACAGGTGATGAGGCTGGAGGAGACCCAGGCCTGCTGCTCGAGACCTGGGCCACGGGGCCTCACTCCTGTGGGCCACGGGGCCTCAGCAGTAGGTGGCATGGTCAGCTGTGTTAAAAAGAAGATCATTTCCAGAGCTTTGCTGAAGGTGGCCTAGGGAGGGGAAAGGGCTGCCTAGTGGCAGAGAAGATCAGTTTTAATTCGGTCAGAATCAGACTTTAGTTAGTCTAGCTATGTTCAAAAGAAGAATGACGAGTCATGGGGAGTATCACACGTTGCAGATGATAACATGGTATTTTCATCATGTATGTAGACGGCATTACTCATCCCCCATCACTAATTCAGACGTTTTACATCTCCAGTAGCAATAATGGATGTTCCCTCATACAGCCACACTTTTCCCCCAACTGTTATTATGACAGGTTAAGGCAGCTCACTTCTGGGATTTTCCTGTGTTAGAATATTCTACATAGATGAAATATCCTTATTGTCGATTCGCAAAAATGATCTCAGCAACTGTTAACCACATGATAGACAATATTTTCTTTAGCAACCTCTCTCCAAATGTGGCAGAAGTCTAAAAGAAATATTTACAGTGAGTGTTCCCATGAGCAGGATTATGAGGAAACACTGATAGCAATTCAAAACAAAACAGAAACATCACTTTCCCCAGCTCTGTTGATGGAGATTATTCATAGTTTACCCCTCATCCCTGTTTAGGCAGATGCCATTCATTGTTATATACCACAGGACTCATTCTCAACACCTGCAGGCACTTTCTCTGTGCGATATATCTGTAGGGGTAATTCTTTTAAAGAAAGTTAATAACATTAATCCCATTTTACAGATGGGAATAAAAGACAACTGGTTTATCATATTTTCTCAGGTCAGATAGTAAATCAATGCCTCGTTAACAGTCATTAGAATTTTCACTCCATCCAATTTCAAACTAAGCTCCTTCCCTAAGGCACTTAATTAGTGTTAAGAATTTTCTGGCATTCGTGCCTCACTGATTCATATGTCAAACCTTTAAGCCCATATTTGAGCAAGGCAATGTGCTAGTGGTACAAGCCTGCCCAGGAAATGGTAAGTATGTCAGCTGAGCCAGCATGTGGAAAGTGGTTTGGGATCAGTGCAGAAATAGCCTTTAATAACAGTAGTCGGTAATAGTGGTGTTTATGGAGGGCTCCATATGTATAGGCCCTGTGCTGAGCATTCTATGTGATCTGCTACGTTCAATGCACAGTGGCAATCCAGTTAGGCCCCATCTCAAAGATGAGGAAACCAAGGCTTAGAAGGTGACTTGTGTAAGGAATACAGCTAATAAGCAGAAAGAGAATTTGAAACTGGGTCATCTGAAGCCAGAGTTCACGGTCTCAATGAAAGGCAGTGATTCTCAAAATTTAGAATGCATCAGAATCACCTGGAAGGCTTCTTAAAGCACAGATTGCTTGGCTCAGCACCAGAGTTTCTGGTTCAGTAGGTATGATGCAGGGTCGAGAATTCCTGTTTCTAACCAGTTCCCAGGGGATGCTGAGAATGACGGTCCAGGGGTCACTGATCTAGGCAACGTTTCATGTAACAATCTTCAACTGTGGTCAGCACACAGTGGGAAGCGATTCAAAGTTTTTCAGCAAGTGGCGACCTGGCCAGAGCACTACTTTTAGAAGATTAATCTGGCAACTCTGTGTAGGGTACTTGAGAACAGATGGTGGACCAGGAGGTTCCCAGCTAAGTCAAGTAGAAACAGAGACACGGTAATAGATGCTGAGAAATATTGGCCCAATGGAGTAGATGGAGAGGGTTTGCAGATTGATTGAGGGAAAAGGGGCCATCAGATCTGACAGTCTGCTTTTTGGTCTGGGTGGCTAGAAGAATTATTAGGTCATTAACAGAAATTGAGAGGAGTTCTACATTCCTATGTATTTCCATCGTCTGTTTGCACATAGCCTTCTACCATTCACTTCCTTTATTTATTGTTTTTATTTATAAGATTTCCACAGCATTTTTCCTCCTCCTCTTTACCTACAGAGACCAATGTATCTAACAGGTAACTATAGACTCTTGCTCTCTTCTGAGACACTATTCTTATCTTGAGGACCTCTGATTCTTCCACTCCTCCCTAAAAATGCCTCCTTTTTAGGGTAGCTGTGTAGCTCACACTCTTCTTAGGGATCTGAGTGTATTCTACTAATCATGGCTAAGTTTGCGGTTTCTGTATTTTACCTGAAAGCTACCTGGGGAACATATTGCCAAAAACAGAGGCCTCATAATTCACCATTAATGGCATTTTCAAAATAATACCTGCTTTTTAAGTTCAAAATTATTATATTAGTGTTTTAGTCTTACATTTTCCTGTTATATAATTTCTTTTCCATAAGTAAAGTGTGCATTTTTAAAAACACCATTTACAAATATGCATCCTTTAGGAGGGAGTATTTAGTCTTCAATTTAAAACAAATTACCTTACCTTTAAAGGACAATTTTTAAAGTCCATAGATTGGTTATTTTTTTTTATGCTTGCATTTGTGTTTTTTTTTTTTGTTGTTGTTGTTATTTCAGAATATTACAGGGGTACAAACATTCTGGTTACATAAATTGCTTTTATGCCATTCAAGTCAAAGTTGTAAGTGTGCCCATCCTGTAGGTAGTGTGCATTGTACCCATTAGGTGTGAATTTACTCATCCCTGCCGCCCCCTTTCCCCCTCCCCTGTCCCACCTGCTTGATTCACAATGAAGCCCCTCACTAACATTAGACAGGGGAGTTACACGTGGAGCTGATTTATCGTGGGGTGAGGATGTTGCTTGGGGCTTTAATTTGTTCAGTTGTGAATGGTGGTGACATGAGAGCAGAGGTAAAGAGAAGTCTGAATGGTCCCTGGGGTCTCTGTGGCAGTTTGGGGGTCCTCCCTGTGGGAGCACAGATCCATCTTCTCCGTGCTCTGGGGGCCCTGACTGGACAGTGTTGTTACAGATATTTCTCCTTTGAGCAGCAGCTCAACCCTCAGCTTCAACTTTGGAGCATTTTTAGATAATGTCCTGTCTCGACCACCACAGCGGTTTGCAGAGCCGAAGTTAGGATACATATGGAAGCTGTGCACAGCAGTGGTTAAGAGCACAAGCTCCCGGTTGGACTGTCTGTGTTCACATTCTGGCACTGCCATTTTCTCTGTGTGATCTTTGCCAAGCTAGTTACGTTCTTTATATTTGCTTCCTCATCTATAAAATAGGAGTAAGAATGGTACTTACTTCGTGGTTATTGTGAGGATTTAATGAATCAATCTATGTAAGTCACTTAAAACAATGTCTAGCACATAGTTACTGCTCAATAAATATCAGCTATTTTATGAAATATATATTCTACTGCAATAAACTCTTATCTTACACACACACACCAATGTATCACGTATGTATATATGTGTGTATATATACATATATACGATATATGCATTCTAAATTAAATGCTGCTATATCCGTGAAGTCTTCTTCATTTCCCTCCTTCCTTCTTTTGTTTAGCAAATGCTTGGTAAAGACCCATTATATTTCAGGCAATGGGGAAAAAGTGATCAGCAAGGTGGACCTAGTCCTTATCTTCACAGAGCTGGTGAGCAGGCCATTTCAGCAAGTGTGATCAATTTTATGATAGGAGGGGCACAGGGACTAATAAAAGAATATATGAATGAATAAATGGGTGAGTGAATGTTTCTACCTATTTCTACATAAATGTTAAGTGTTTTGATCCCTGAGAATAAGTCAGAATTTCTTTAAAATCTGTGCTAGGTGCTAGTCCATTCCTAATGCAATTTCTGCTGTGAATCATAATGACTACAGAGCCACAGTGAACGTGGGTCTGCCTCCAGCTGTTGTTAATCTTCTAAACAGGCAGCTGAGATCCAGATAGAGCAAAAAAATCCTGATGAGGGAGATATAACAACATCCCTCCAATGATAGACGGCAGGAAGTAATTACTATCTGCCTTATCACTTTTCCAGTGCTCTCATGCTGAGATTCACTGGCCAGGGATTGTTCTTTTTAAAAAAAAAAAAAAGAAATCTAGTTCAGGCTCTATTGGAAACTTGATATAGCAGGTGAAGCATTCAGGCCCGTGATGAATCGGAGCCAGACACAAAATAGAAGGCTCTGGACTCAAGGGTTTCAAAGAGAGACATTTAGGGCAGTTCTGCTCTTAGAGCTGCTGCTTGCTCTTGCTAAGAGCCAGAATTTAAAGGAGGCAGCTGCTGCAAATGTGCATAAATAAAGGAAGCGAGTTCCTGGCGTTCCTATGGGAACGCGCAGCAGCTCAGATTACCCATTCCCTAGACAGGATTTCCTTTCAGCTTGGTGTCTCATATTAAAAGGTAGACCAAAGGGTACACTTCCAGAATGGTGCGTGGGGAATATTTGTAGTAAGAGTTGCGTGACTAATTCTCCCAACACGTATGGAAGACTTACTCCTAAGAGTGTTATACATTTAGAAAGTAGCATGAAAAGGGGGGAATATGTCTTTTTACCACATATTCTAAAAATGTAAGTTATTGTTTTTCTGGTTTCTAAAATGTGTGTGTGCGTGAGAACTATCCAATGAAGCAATCCCAGAATTCATTTTCTTATTGGAATATTGATTATGTAATTCAAATCAGGATCAAAACTGGTGTTTTTCTTAGGTTGAAAATCTGTTGTATGTTTACCTTAGCCCCCAGTTTTAGTGGAAAGTTTTCTGGTAGGGAGAATTCAGGATTAGACTGTGAACACATAAAATCCAGCACTGCATGATCTAAAGTTTCAGTAGGTTCAGGACCAGAAGCTCAAATTTCTAACTCCAAGCCCAATTGTCCACTGGAAATTGAAAAATCCAAATTACTAATGAGAGGGAGGAACCCCATGCGTTCACTGCGGCAAATCGCAGTTTTCTATAATACAGCAACACTGTGGAGCAGAAAAACAATGAGCTGCTGCGTGGGTTCTGTCTGATTCTCCTCTTCCCTTTTATCAGCCAGATGACCTCAGGCGAATTGCCTGACCTGTCTGCCCTTCAGTTTCTTCGTGAAAAAATATACTGATAATACCTATACCACGCAGTTGCTGGGAAGACTAAATAGGAAATTGTATGTGAAATAAATGTTCTAACACCTATGATTTCAAAAAATATGTTTATGTACATTATTCCAATTGATACTTCCATGAAACTTACAGATTTATAATGACATGTATCACCATATTGCTAGTGTGATATTTGTGTTTTGCTTTGTTCTAAGAGAACAAAGCAATTCTGCCAAGCCACAATTCCAAAGGCACAGATAAATATGAAATTCTTGCTTTCACCAAAGAAGTGCTTTGCAAAGCATTGACATTAGCAATAGCCCACTGATGGTCAGCCACAAACACAGTTTTTGTGGGCAGTGTCCACAAAAGCTCCAATGAATTCTTCTACATGAAAAGTCCTTAAAACACATAGTAACTGTGTGGTAATTGCCATCAGAGGTATTTGGAGGCAGACACAAGAGTCTGTTGAGTATTTTAACAGCCTAATCTCTGCCCCATTCAGCTGGTTATGGAAACATGCAGAGGGCCTGCCAGGAGTCAGGGGGGAGCTTGACGCATTCAACAGGAAGGTGCAGGCCCCCTGCATCTGATGCCGTGTGGACTCCAGGGCTGCTGCATGATCCCACTGGCTGTGGCCAAAGAGGGGGATAGATAGGGCCACATGGTGACTCACTGTGGGACCTCCACACAACACCTTCTATGCAAAAATTGTGTAAGAAAACACATTAGGAAAAGGCCACATAAATCTCCTCTGGCTTATAAAAGATTTTTCATTGTTTCAGTTCTGGGAGCTATGGGCATTGAATTCATTCATTTAGCAAATATTTATACAGTGCTCATACTTCTAGGCTCTGGAGATACAGCAGCAAATAAAACAGGCAAAATAATCCCTCCTCATAGAGCTTTTATTTTAATGTAGGAGGGGAGTTACAGGCAACTTTTTGAAACGTAAATTATATTGTCTTGAAAGCTGGGATGCGGGTAGGGAGTGGAGAAAGAGATGTGGTTTACAATGTTAAACAGGCCAGGGAAGGCCTCACCCAGAAGACAACATCTGAACAAAGATGTGAACGAGGTGAACAAGAGAATCACAGGACCCTGGGGAAGAGCATTCCAGGTTGTGGGAACAGCAAGTGCAAATTCCCTGAGGTGGGATCATGTCTGCGGATTTGGAGAATGTAGCCAGGAGGCCAGACGGAGGCAAGTGGCCATGAAGTAGGAAGCAGAGGGCCAGATCATGAAGGGGAGCAGGCTGTTGGCAGGACTTGGGTGTTTACTGAGGCTGAGATGCACGCCACTGCAGAGATTCAGACACAACAGTGACATGATTAGGCTCCTTTCTTAAAGGATCACTCTGGCTGAGGTACTTTGGGACTGGAGAGAAGGTGGTCAATTAATTTGCACTTTTAAACCTACTTTCTGTTCATTCAATTATCTAATATATATTTTATTTAGCATGGGCTATGAGCTGAAGACTGGAGAGATAGACAAACAGGGAAACAATGATATTAAACAGTGTGAGAAAGAACATACTAGCAAGGGCATCTAACCAAGTATTTTTTTTTTTTTTTTTGAGAAATATTATCACTTTATTGCCCTGGCTAGAGTGAGTGCCATGGTGTCAGCCTAGCTCACAGCAACCTCAGACTCCTGGGCTCGAGCAATCCTACTGCCTCAACCTCCCAAGTAGCTGGGACTACAGGCATGTGCCACCATGCCCGGCTA
>CAUYSK010096269.1:0-15097 GCA_963575035.1 Avahi laniger | reverse complement strand
CAGCCTGAGCAAGAGCGAGACTCTGTCTCTACTAAAATTAGAAAGAAATTAATTGGACAACTAAAAACATATAGAAAAAATTAGCCGGGCATGGTGGCACATGTCTGTAGTCCCAGCTACTCGGGAGGCTGAGGCAGAAGGATTGCTTGAGCCCAGGAGTTTGAGGTTGCTGTGAACTAGGCTGACACCACGGCACTCTAGCCTGAGCAACACAGTGAGACTCTGTCTCCAAAAAAAAAAAAAAAAAAAGATTCAGATTGGCAGATGAGGTTCTCTGACCAGAGTCACATTAACTTATTATCTCAAAACTCCAGGGCAAATTTACTTCTGCCCTCATTCAGTTTGTTGGGAAAAATTAAATGCCTTGTAATTGTAAGTCTGAGGTCCTAATCTTCTTGCTGGGTGGTAGCAGTGGGTAGCTCTAAGGTCCTTGAGCTCATTTTGGATCCTTCAATTCTGGCAACATTGAAAATTCCTCATGTCAAATCTCCCTTATACTTTGAATTTCTCTGTCCCCTTCTAGGACTAGGTGAAGAAAACTGCTTTTAAAGAGCCCATGTGATTAGAATGAGCTCGCCTAGATAATCTCCTTTTTGATGAACTGAAAGTCAACTGATTAGTAGCTATAATTACATACGCACAATTCATTTTATCATGTAAGGTAAAATAATCATGGGAGCGATATCTCATTATGTTCACAATACCGATGAGTAGGGAATGAAATCTTGGGAGTAGAGCATCTTATGATTCTACCAACCACAGATGTAACATATTACAAAGAAAATGAACAAACTACACTTACATGAAATAACATTGTTGAAATTCCCAATATAGAGAAAAAAACCCAACATAAAAAATATTTACTATTTGATTGCATTTGTATAAGGTTCAAAAATAGATGGATGTAAATTATAGCATTTAGAAAGGCATATTTGGCCTTTCATAAAACATAAAAACATTCATAAAAACAAAGATGTAATTATCATGAAATTCATGATAATCATCAACATTGGAGCATATATGGTGGGTTCTGTCATGCTATAGAAATTTTCTAATTCTTAATATGGATTTTGTTACATTGGTATTAGCCTTATCAAAAGTTGCTTAGCTAGACATTCAGGTTCTGTGCACTTTTCTCTATGTTTCTTATGTTCTGCATAAAAATTTTAAAGATAAATAAGCAAACAAAAATCCTCATGTGCAAGTATGTCATCCTGTGAGTTCATTCAACAAATACTTATTTATCGAATTCCTTTTATATGCTTGTTTGTATGTGGTGGAGTATGTGGTGGAGTAAAGAATAATGAGAAAACGTCCACCTAAAGTTCACAGTTTCGTGCCAAGATGCTCTCAGTTTTCTCCATTAATTTAATGTGGACTTAAAACATCAACCTTAACATATTTATAGTAAAATAACTAAAGGGGTAAAGTATTGAGCCATTTAATTCCAGTACCACATAGCATCATTTTTGTATTCATCCTCCACATCAAGATTTAGAAATTGATGTCATCAACAAAGATGAAGAAAGATCTGTAGATAGCTTCAGCTGAAGCTGCAGAGAGGGGGTGAAGGGTAGACAGTGCAAATACGGTGGGTTCTAAAGACACAGAAGGCTGATCCGTGCAGGCACTAGAGAGATCACAGGCAAAATCTCTACTCACAATTATTTGTACTCACTTGGTAACCAGGCAACTTTACCAAGAGTATAATTTTGCTGAGGAAAAAAAAGAAAAAAAAACATCTTTTTTCTTCAATTACCCTGTACTGTCATTTTAAAAGGCAAAAAATTATGGCATTTTTTTGAACTACACTAAAATATTAAAATTTGATAAGCTTTCATTTTTTAATATGAAATTTATGACCAAAAGGCAACCCTTCCTTCAGAAAACAGTTTGGGCACAATGTTTATGCAACTCCAAGCATTATACATATATATTTTTTTTAAAAAACAAGTTGTAAAAAGTTTTGGCTGTTGAGAACTAGGAGGAAGAATCACCACATTTAAGTGGTAGTTACAGGCAATAAGAAACTAAACAGTCTTGGAAAGGGGATGGAGGAATGTTTTCTGAATCTCTAAAAAAGCTTTACTTTCTTATGAGAAAAGAAAGAATATAAAGGAATTTTCCTGGAATTTACTAGAACAATCTTATTTCCTCACAGCTTTTTGACCTAGAGTTCACCAGGGATTCTCATCAACTGTCATATGAACATTTGCTACATATGTCCCCAATTGTTTACATGTACATATATATGTTTTGTAATAGAGAAAAAAAATGTTAAAATATTGATATCATCCAATTAGTTTAATAAATATTTGTGCCAGACAGTATGCTTTGTATAGAGATTGCTGCTATGTATAAGAGACTCATAGTTGCTATCTTCACAGTAAAGACAGAGATTAAATAGACAATTACTAAATAATTGACTAGATCCCTATGTGATGAGTGCTAAAAGAGGCAAAAGCACAGAATTGTATTAATTTATGGAATCTCTATAAATAAAACAAATGGAAACACAGAGAAGGAATTATCCACAAAAATGCTCAACTCAGAAAAAATCACAATGGCCAAAAAAACAAGAGTTAATAAATAATAAATGTTAGCATAATATTGAATATAATAAAATACATTAATTATCAAAAACATTAACAACTAAAATCCTGTTATGTAGAATTTGAACTAAATGCCAAGTATATGATATTTACTTAATAAGTTGCATACAAATACATAATCTTATCGAAACTATCAATAGCTATGTGTAAATACTTTAAAAATGTATCATCCTAACTACACTGGCATCTTTTGAAAGATATGATTAGATACAAAAAATTTATTTATATCTATCCAATAACATTCATGACACTGCCATGTATCTCAGCCCAAAATACAAGTTGGAAAACTGGTCGTTGAATCTATTGTTTCTCAAACTCTTTCATCTACTTAGCTTAGGCACCATCAGATCCCAAGTGAATGACAGCAAAAAACCTCCTTAAAATAATCTATTGCTGACTCTTTTCACCTTCCTTTACCTGGATATTCTCCGCATTGCAGATTTTGTGTTATTCCTAAAATGAAAATATAAACCTTTTTTTGCCAGGAGTTCCAGTGGACTGTATGACTTGTCTGTTTTCCATTCATCCTCTTTCATTTTCTAGTAATTACCTTTAGGTGTCCCTTTCTTTTATTAACACATGAATAGCACGAGGTTTGGGAAAACTGATATTATTTTCCTCTATCACTTTGCTGGCTAATCAACAGGTTGTTCTGATTGGCCCAGGGTTAATCTTATTCTCTTTATCATAATCACTGGTTCCCTCAACCCAAGGCTTCGCTGATCAAGCTTGGGAAATGTTTCTGCTCAGGTATGGAAATAGAATCGTATCCAGGCCAATGAAATATGAGGGGATTTTTAAAATAGGCTACAGGAAGGGAACTTCTGTAAATCACAGGAGAAGGACACCAGATGAGACATTCTTATTCTGAATATTGTGGAATTCTAGAACCGTTTATTCCTCATTAAGTGATCCAGCCTCACCAGGAAACCAACCTGGAGAGAAAAATACAAAAGAGGGATTCTCAGAGAAATAGTATCAGAGATATTGGATTGATTCACCCGAAGCCCTTTTAATCACTGGACTTACTTATATTTACATATAAATTTCCTTACGGTTTTACCAGTTTCAACGGAGTTATCAGCTTCTTGCATATAATAGCATCTAAACTGAATTGTCATCTTTCTATGACTTCCTTATAATTTTAAATAAGATTCTAATAGATGATACTTTAATATCTCCTTTTTTTGTAGTTACCCAAATTTCACAGGTACTTTCTCAACTCAAGGCTTTTGCAAATGCCACTGTTTTGGCTGCAATTCCCTTTCCAATCCCTCTATTCTTGACTAAGTCCTATATGACCTTCTTATTTTATTTAAGATGTGCCTTTCTATTGCCCCAACTAATCCCCACCTCTTCTCCAGACTCCCATGGCATGCTACTACCATAGGATATACCGTAACACTAATAACAGGACTTAGATGTTCTTTATTGAAGCATCTAACAAACGAGATCATATAGACGTGCATTTTTACTGCAATGTGGTAGCACCAAGCACTGTCATTGTTCTAGCATCCTTTGTTCTAAGTGCTGGATCTAAAATATAACAGTGCCTGAATAAATAATATGGAGTCAAATTATATATTGAATGAATGAATGAATATATGCATATTAAAAATTAACTTCTTTGAATAACTATCCAATAGTGGAATTGCTAGATCAAATGGTAGTTCTTTTAGTTCTTTGAGGTATCTGCATATACTTTCCATAGAGGTTGCACTAGTTTGCAGTCCCACCAACTGGGTATGAATATTCCTATCTCTCCACATCCAAGCCAACATTTGTTTTTTTGGGAATTTTGATAAAAGCCATTCTCAGTGGACTTAAGTGATATCTCCTTGTTGTTTTGATTTGCATTTCCCTGATGATTAGAGATATGAAGCATTTTTTTCATATGTTTGTTGGCCATTAGTCTGTCTTCCTTTGAAAAGTTCCTGTTCATGTCTTTTGCCCACTTTTTAATGGGGTTGTTTGATTTTTTTTTTGATGTGCTTGAGTTTTTTATAGATTCTAGTTATCAGACCTTTATCGAATGTATAGCATTTATCCAAAGGGAATAAAAAAGGCACCTATAAAAAAGACACCTTTCACTCAAATGTTTATAGCAACACAATTCACAATTGTGAAGATATGGAAACAACCCAAGTGGCCATCAATATGCAAGTGGATTAATAAAATGTGGTATATGTATACCATGGAGTACTACTCAGTCATTAAAAAAATGGTGAACTAATATCTCTTATATTAACCTTGATGGAATTGGAGACCATTCTTCTAAGTGAAGTATCACAAGAATACACCAAAAAAACGCCACGTGTACTCACCATTAAATTGGAACAAATTGATCAACATTTATGTGAACATATGGAAATAATATTCATTGGAAATCAAAGATGTAGGAGAGGAAGGAGGGGGTGAGTAAATTCATACTTAATGGATACAATGCACGCTACCTGGGGGTTGGGCACACTTACAACTTTGACTCAAATGGTACAAAAGCAATTTATGTAACCAAAATGTTTGTACTCCCCATAATATTCTGAAGTAAAAAAAAAAAACTTCTTTGAGTTATTGAAGCTTGAATCTATACATTTATATCATTGTTAATTAATTAACTAGGAAGGATAATTACTTCTTTGCCATAGTTTTATATACTCTGCTCTCTTTGTCAAGAGATAGATACTGCTATCTATCTAGCTAGATACTGCTCATATGTAGCAAGGAAATCAATGCAATAATCCATTTTCAACCTATCAGTCTGTCTCCAATGGCAACACGAGTACTTCAAAATTTTTAGGATAGCTACCAGGACTGTGTGATGATACAAGCTTAGGAAGATAGTACCACTAATATCTCCTAAATCCTCAATAATGATAGGTAACTGCTCAAAATACCAAATGAGATGTGTATATACAATTTATACATGCTTATATGATTTAGTGCAGACATTTTTAAATAGCAACTTTATTCATTTTTTAGCGAATACCTTTATTGAGTGAAGTCTTATACTGTAGGTTGATTTGTAAATGTTTGTTAGGGCAAAAATGGAGAAAACTGGGTAGAACATAGAATTAATTAGAGCTAGGAATTTCTGAATAGGAACTGCTCTCTAGCCTTTGCATGCTGTGTAGCCTCAGGCATAAGAGTCTGTTCCTTCTTCTAAATTATGAGCTTGTGATTACTATGTACTGTTTCTAAGTTTTAGAAATAATATGTTTAAAATATTTAGGACCATTCCTTCTACATAATGAGCTTTTGATAAATAGTGGGTTTTGTGATTGTTTTTATTGCTGCTGCTGTTATTATTAAAGATCACCATTCCATTTAAAATTATTTCCAGTATTACACTCTTTAATACAATTCTTTCTTATGTTTATAAAGAAAAAATAATAATAACAGAACTAAATCTCTTCGATTGTCAAACTGAAGCCGACATTTATCTTTGTTTTGTTTCAGCTACTTAGAAAACAGTGTGAAGTTAAAGGTTAACGAGGGTGAAGAGTTTGGAAAAACAGTATGAAGATAGGGTGAGATATGGAGGTGAAGAGGAACAGGAGAAGCATGTAGCATTTAAGTTGCCTTGCCATGTGTTTTACTTTGTGTTTTTTCACAACATCCTTTAACGTAGGACTTATCATAGCCATTTTACGGATGAAGATCCTGAGGCTCAAATAATTAGATCACCCAGTTAATGTCAAAACCATGAGTTAAACCTGTATCTTTATCAGCTTCTAAAGCTGTGTTTTTCCTGTCACGACATTTGTCTTCAAACTAAATATTAATATTACCAGCCATTGCCTATTAAACTTTAATGGCAAATGGAGATAAATGTATCAGAAATGTTAATAGCTTTTCAGAAGCTAAAACGGAAAAGAAATGCTAGCAGTCATCTTGGCTAACTGCCCACCTAATGTAAAACTAACACAATTTAGTAAAAATAAATCTAATTTTCTTAACATCAAGCTTTTTATGTATGTATTTTGTACATAAAGGAACAAAAGTTTTCAAATCGAAATATAAAATAATAAAACAAACTTGTTTGTATACTCTAACTGCAACAATGTAATCATATTGAATTATAAAAAATAGAAAGGAAATGCACAAAAATGAAGAAATTGGTGGACTAGGATGAATAATGTTGACATATTTGTTTCAGGATACAAAACAATATTGAAAACAAAGAAATTCCATGATATAAAAGTAAAAAAAGAAAGAGAAAAGTGTAATGACAAATCAAATTTCAGGGGAAAAATGTCTAGATCTCATATGGTAGTATTTTTGCAGATTCCATGAAGAACAATGCTCAAAGGAATATCAATACTTCTCTAACCAAAAATGAAAAATAAAAATAAGAGCTTTATTATCTTTATTCCACAATATTGCAAACTTAGTAATGATCTCTCTGAAACTTTTGTCAGCCAACCAGTAAGCCATTTAGTCATTCATTTATTCTCCAAATATTATATTTATTGGTGCCAGTTTTGTTCAGGGTATTATACTAGGAGATAAGGATACAGTGGTGGGCTAGACAGACTAATTTTTGTTTTAATGAAGCTAACAGTTTATCGAGAAATATAAGATTTACTTCCAATTGTGATAAGGATTAGGAAGGGGAGATACAAGTCGATAAAATAACATGTTATGTGGAAATCCTAGCTCCTTGACATTGGCTAAGCAGGCTGTCCCACATATCCAGGGGCATCTTTCACAAAAATTACAGTGTGAATGTATTTGAACATTATTTAAATTGAATGGGAAACTAGAGCTGGGAGTGACATAATCACTCTGCATTTATAGAAGATGCTGTGTCCAACGTGTGAAGAATGGATTTGGGTTTGAGAACAAGAGTTGGAATGAGATAAAGGGTAATTGTGATGGGAGTGGAGTCAGAAAAGAGTGAATGAATATATTTAAAATCAGAATTGATAGGACTTACTGCAGATTGTATGTGGGGGCTGAAAAGAAGAAGATGCAAACTTTTCTAGGTATTGTTTACTGACAAGGAACATGGTGTTAAAGACACAAAATCTGGTGGAAATATTAAAGGATTCTTTCTCCTTACTTTGTATGATTTACCATGAAACCTTAAGTGGAAATATCTATTAGGCATTTGGAAACATAAAAAATGGCCTGGAGATTTTTGCTTTAGATTTTTTTGATGAAAATATATAAAGTATTCTAAAGGGAAGTTATATTGACAGGAGAAACTAGAATTAATTTCATTTCCAAAAATCAGAGTAGATAGGTGAACTTCATCAGTCTTAGTGAGTTAGCTGGACTCCTCAGTTCACATTCACTAACCTCAGGCTGGTGAAGAAGTTTCTCTATGATAAGATTTTTAGCTTTACTCCTGGGACGGCATCGGGATTGGGACTCTGGTACACCAGTAACATGTTATCATCAAGTGCCTCAATTTTCCATCAGGAAGTCCTTATCAGAATCTATGGAATCTTCATATTTCCCTATATATTTTGCCCAAGAAAGCTACCAAGAAAGCAGAGTACTGCTGCTCTCTGGCTCCTACGTTTTGTTATTTCATTCATTTATTTACTTTATTTTTTTATTTTTAATTATTATGGGCACATTTTTATTATTATGGGAACATAATAGTTGTGTGTGTGTGCATGTGTGTGTGTCTGTGTGTGTGTGTGTGTGTGTATATAGAGAGAGACAGACAGACAGAGAGAGACAGAGAGACAGAGAAAGAGAACATGTGATGTTTCAATACCAGCATACAATGTAATTTCATCAGATCAGGGTAAGTGGGGCATCCTAGGTTTTGATTTCATTTATCTGCAATAATAGACAGATCCTGTTTAAATTCTGCTCTATTTGCTTTGGATAAGTGACTTTGTCTACCTTATTTATATACTTTGTGAATGATAAAAGTAAAAACATATATAACTATGTCTAGAAAATATGCATATATCAGATGCACAACAACTGTTACTTTCCATTTTCCCCCTAATTAACAATCCTTACTCTGGTTTTACTTCCTTCCAGTCTATATTTCTGATCTCTGCCTTCATTTCCTCCAAGAGTGATTGCGCTTTGATTTTAGTCCCAGGATGTCTATTACTCCATCACGGTACATTCTCTGCATCTATTTCTAGGTGATTTTAGATTGGAGAAAATCTGCTGTGGGATCAGCACATGCACATAGATTGCTATTTGTTTACCATGTAAAGAGATATAATTACAGTGTACAAAGAATTGAGGAGGGCTTAGTAATCAAAACCCAATTTAAGAAAATGGAGTGGACTAATGATAATCTGTGATTCCACAAAAAGAAAGGGGCTCTGAAAGGACCTGAACTAATAATATTGCATGTTAGAATGGAGACTTTTGCTTACCAAATGTTTCACATCTTTTTCTATTACTTAGAATAACTTTATGAGGTAAGAAATGGTGGTATGTTTCTCATGTTAAGGATAAGAAACAAAGGCTCTGGGAATTTAATAGGCTTAGACATAACCCATAGTGGTTCTAAGAGATCTGAATTCTAGGCCAGACTCTTATTAAACCAGCCATTCCTGCAAATCACATATAGTCTCTGAGATGCTGTCTTCTCATTGGTAAGAGAGGGACAGAGTTTCTTTAAGATCGGTTCCATACCTAAAATTATGAGATGCTATATCTCATCTAACATAAGAGATAACTAGAAGAACTGGGAGAAGACAGTTGTCTAATTCAAAGCATCTCCAAGCATCACTTTGCTCAGGGCACTTTTCTGGGCTCAGAATGTATAGGAAGGGTGATTTGGTCCAAATAAAACAAATGCCTCAGCATCTAAACAGAGAAGATGAAGAGAATCAAACAAGGGAACTGTCAAATCTTAAAATATTCTCATGATCCTTCCAAGAGTAGGAGCAGGTGATTAAGATATTGTTTCAGTAGGATATAAATCCCAAGTGAAAGAACATGACTCACATAAAATTAGAGTGGATAAAGTATAAAAGTAGTCCATACCAGCAGTCAGAGACAGCTGAGACTGGTATCAGGAAGTTGAGTTTATGTGGCTTTTTTAATAACTCAGATGGATTTTCAAAAGAGGAGTAGGAACGGCTAGGAGAGAGTTTGTACAAATGGAAGGATTGTGTAAAATCTTGACTGGATGTGGAGGGATTATAGGCTGGACTGCAGTTTTCTGGATTAGTTTCCTTTTCCACTGTGTTAGAAGAAGGCACTGCATTAGTATCTTCCCCTGGGCATCTGTGAAAACTACATAAGTGACTATTTTGTTCACAAGTTTGGGCTACTAGGGTCAAGTGAGTGACCAGCTTATGGAATAACGTCGTAGCTAGGAAGATGATTAGCATGCCAGCTTCTCTAGATGATTGTTTTTGTCCACTTTTGTTCTTGGGTAGATTCTATATAATAGAAAAAGACATTTTTACTTCAGACTCAATAAATACAGGCAGAGTTATTTGGATAATATGAATGGATGGAGTTATAATAGAAATAAAATGCAAAAATATTTTTTTCTGTCTCCTGAAAAGCTGTCACGATAACAGAAGACATATATGATTTTTATTATATATTTGTTTTGGTTAACAAGACAAAAAAAAAAAACTGGGAACTTTGAAAAAAGTACAAATGCAGACAATAACCAAATTTGTTATGTAATTTGACAAATGTTTACTAAGTGCTTATTTTGTCCCAGGCATTATGCTTGATAGTAGATATAGATATAGATGTGGATATAGACATATAGTAGACTGAAGGTATTGCAGTCTAACAGACAGATATATAAAGCCACAAGATGTAATAATTCTGTAAGAAATTTTCAGATGCAAATATCCCACTAAAATGCAAACATAAAAGCATGTGGCTCTGCCTGGGGAAGTCAGGCAAGACCTCATAAGCACAGGCTTCACATGAAGACTCGAACAATGAACAAGCATGTTTAGAGCTACAGATGTGCACCTACCATACTACAGAAAAGAGAACATGTGACAGAGATTGTTCAAAAAACTACAAGGAGTTCAATATTTCTGGAGGTTAGAAGAAAAGATAGATTGGTAAAACAGAAATATTCAAAGACATAGAGGCCAGACCATAAATTGAGGAGTCTTATCAGATGTACAAATAAATTTAAATTACATCTTGGAAGATATGGGAAGACACTGATAAAATTTAAGAACAGAAATAACATCCAAAGTATCTTAAAAAGTGCTTTCTATAATGCTGAACACGTTAGTTTTGGGATGCGGAGAATATCCTAGAGGCAGAGACCAGGTCAAGGAGTCTCATTCTAATCCAGGAAAATGAAGATAAATGCCTGAACTAGGGACCTAACCGTGAAACTACAAAGGAGAACGTATACACAGGGGGACATAATCTGAGTAGCTTGGCTTTCTGTGTTCTGTCTTATAAAATAGATGCCATTGAGTGTCAGACTTCCTAGTCTTCTCAGGGCCACTGGTTATCACTTCTACTCCATTTCAGCAACCTACTCCCATGGTCCTATCCTGAATGTTGCCAAACCCTAAGTTGTGCCATTTCTAAGATCTTCAACTACACGAAACACTCTCAGCTTACAGTGCTTAATAATTTATATAACCTCTGCTTATTCTGCAATACCTATACAGTAGGTGTGCCTAATATGACTCTAAAAGAAGCACCACCCATTCATTTCAATGTAATTCTATAAGAATTTGTGAATATTTTATTTATTTAATAATATCAGGTCCCCCTTCTAGGAAATAAACTCTCAGAGGAAAGCAGGTCTTAAGGAAGGTACTTAATAAGTGCCCAACGTATTCTAGGCAAACAATATTTGCCAATGTTTACCGATCCTAAAACCGTACTAGAAAAAAACAATCTAAAATTATCTTGTACAAGTATATGCGTAATTATTCTTTTTTTCTTCCTATTTTTATCAGATAAATCACTGACTCCATATCTCATTTATGTTGTGTGAAGTGTATGTACTCCATACCTCATTTATGTGTTAAATGTGTATAATGTTGCCTTGTATATCTCAGTGGCTTTTGTTGGAATCCAATGAGATACTTTAAGAATTCTAAAAAAAAAAGCAAATAAGATATTGTAAACAAATGAAAATAAATTTGGATGGCCAAAAATTATGTATATGTTTTCTCTTACTTTTTATTGTCAATGACACAAGCTCATTAGTCCTTTTCATAACTATATGTAATTCATATTATTTGCTTTAGATCCAAAGGCATAAATTTATTTTTCCATTTGCACAGCAAGTTGGAGTTCTGAGTACAGTCAAATGTGTGTTGATTTCCAGTCTCTAGAAACTGGCATTTCTGTTATTCCCCAGTCCAGAGATTTTTAACTCACAGTATTTCACATTAACGTTAGACTTGCTGTAGGATTCTTTCTTAAAACATTCGATGCCTTTAGGAGAAAGTTAGCTCTCTAGCTTTCTGAGGTATTATTCATTTATAGCACACAGAAAGGAAAGTAATGGAAATAGCAGAATGGTGACTCACCCAGAGGCAACATATCTTAATTCTACACTGCCAGAATAAGTGATTAGCTGGCTGCCTTTCTTACTTATTGCTTTATAGCAAATTCTGAATGTACTTATGGTAATGATTTTTTTCTGATCACCCACATTTGAGCATAGGCAAATGAAGTTTGTGTCAACTGATCTAGGAACATGAAATTGAATGGTGCTTTGAATAACCTTTGAGAAGGACACAGTGTTCTTATATAATGTATCCTATAGAATATTTTGAAGTTTATAAGGCTTTTATATATCTAATATCTCATTATATTCTCAAAATATGCTTTTGAGTTAGGGCTGGAATTGTGGTCTCCTTACAAGAGACTTGCTTAAGATAACTTGAATCTACAGTAGGGAACAACCACAGATGTTAATCATTATCACTAAATCTGTTTGGCGTTCAGTAGAAGCTGTCAATAAACAGTTCCGTTAAAGCATCAAGGTGGTCCTATGGGAAAAAGCGAATAGCGTAATCAGAGTAGGTGCTTTTATGATGCATAACACTTGCCATGGTATTGATAGATTTGTGATTATAATTAATTGGCTGCCTTTTGTATCTGTTCATCCCTTCACATACACATTAAATAAAATGTCTGCAGTTAATGCAAAAATGCTGCCCCTTCTGTTGTAAAAAATATGTAAATATTGGGATTAGATAAAACTGGATATCGATCTCCATGCCATCATTTACTAGGTTTGTGTCCTTTGAAAATTACTTCCTCTCCCTGAGATACCATTTCTTCTTTCTTAAAATATGGATAACAATGCTTTCATACTATACTTGTTATAAACATTAAGTGAAATAACATATATAAAGTGGGAAACACAGGTTAAGAAATGTTATTCTACTTTCTCTCTGCCATGCCCACTCTAGAGAGTAGCAGGTCTGAAACTCACATGGTATTCTAAGTACCTATGTAACTTTTCTTCCCCTGTATCAAGCTGACTATATTATATGACTCTGTTATATACGGCAAATTCAAAAGCATTGTAAATTTTAAAGACAAACTGTGCACTGAAGGACTAAAAATATCAGGTATGTTATTCAATTTACATTAATATTCCTGGTGAATTGGAGAGAACCTGTGCTATTGCGCTGACTGTAAAAACTACAACCTCTCTAACACTATATGGAACTGTAATGAAACATTAAGTTGCTATAATTTACCTAGATTTGCTTTCTCCTGATGAAAACTGTGGGTCGATGTGTATGATGTATTTCAATAATGATTTAACTTTGTTTGTTTGAGACAGGGTCTCGTTCTGTAACCCTGGTTAAAATGTCTAGCATTAGCCTAGCTCACAGCAACCTCAAATTCCTGGGCTTAAGGGATCCTCCTGCCTCAGCCTCCTGAGTAGCTGGGACTACAGTTGTATATCGCCATGCCTGGCTATTTTTTTTCTATTTTTAGTAGAAACGGGTCTTCCTCTTGCTCATATTGGTCTTGAACTCCTGACCTCAAGCAATCCTCCTGCGATGGCCTCCCAGAGTTCTGGGATTACAGGTTTGAGCCACTGCACCAAACCAACAATTAGTTAACTTTTAACAAAACAAATGCATGAGTCTTGCCCAGTTCAACTGACTTTATGTGAGATAATACATAATATATTACAACAACTGTTACCCATTCATGTCTGATATTTGGACATTAATTGATAAATAATAATAGTTACTTTTATACAAGAGCTAAAGATGTGTTTTAGGTAAAAATAAAGCAAAAATACTAAATAATATCTGAACAGATCATTTTACATATTTGAGAATATTTCAAAATTCAGGTAGTCCTCTCTTTGTATGATTCTAATATGTGAACATTTCCATTATGATGATTTAGTTAAATAACATCAGTCCTCAACAATATGGTTACAATTTTAGTTCCCATGGTATTTTAACTGTGAGTAATTAGATTAAAAAAAAAAACAAAACTTCACTGCTAGAGCTCTTCGGTCCACAAATCACAGCATAAACAGCAGATGCACATCATGTCGAGTGACCAATGACATCTCTTCTCTCAAACTCCATTGGTTGTTGGTCACCGAACATCTGTTACTTAGTTCACACACAGTCAGCAAAGTTTGTGGTTATATTGCCTTCTTGTCTTTCAGATATAAGCTCATGTGACATTTTAGAAGAAAAAGAGGGAATTGACAAACAAAGATGAAAGTACAGCAAAGAAAGAAAGAGTGATGATAATGGAAGTGAAATTTGAATTAAACATAAATAAAATTTAAGAATGTTGACAAAGTTTACATTCTTAGAGTCTCTTGATACACAGCCAGAGTAACTCAGGAAGGCCAACTTACCAACGTAAATGAGAAAAGTGGTTGTGATAGAAAAAATGTTCCAGGAAAAGTGATAATGGCCAAAAAACAAAAACAACAACAGAAAACACTTGAAAATATTTCATAACACTGAAAGAACAAGGAGTTAAATATTAAAAGCTGATTAAGACTTAGAAAAGAGTGTAACACTTTGTTAAGGCATGGAAAATATATTTGCTCTCTATTATAAGTTTTACAACAACGAGAATGGAAGCAATGTTCACACTACTCTTAACCTTTGATTCTAATGTTTTGAATTGTAGTGTACAAAACTATTTGTTTTACTATATTTTATTTCCCATACATTTATAATTGACAGTGTTTTAATATTTTGACAAAAAAATCAAACGTCATGGAATAATCCAAATCGTTCACATTGATTATTACAATCCTTTTGTATGATTTCAGGTTGCATGATCATTTTTACAGACCCATACTATTGTGCCAAGTGAGGAATACCTGTAACTAAAACATTAACAATCTTGAAAAGGAACCTGTGCCTTGGTTTCACTTTTTTAGAGGAAAATGATGACTAAATCTAGGAAACCTTTTATTCCCTTGCAGGGGTTATGAGAATTCCAAATATATACCTGGGTATCCTTATGTTTTTATCTCCTCATGGCTATGAAGTAGGTTCATAGAGGCAGGAGTTCAAATATAATTTTTCTTTTTACCTTATTAA
>CAUYSK010096268.1:0-27876 GCA_963575035.1 Avahi laniger | reverse complement strand
GATCGCTCAAGATCAGGAGTTCGAGACCAGCCTGACCAAGAGCGAGACCCTGTCGCTACTAAAAAAATAGAAAGAAATGATCTGGACAACTAAAAATATATATGCAGAGAAAAAATTAGCCGGGCATGGTGGCGCATGCCTGTAGTCCCAGCTACCCGGGAGGCTGAGGCAGAAGGATCGCTTGAGCCCAGGAGTTTGAGGTTGCTGTGAGCTAGGCTGATGCCATGGCACTCACTCTAGCTCTGGCAACAAAGCAAGACTGTGTCTCAAAAACAAAAAACAAAAAACAAAAAAAAAAACCTAAAGGAAACAATAGTTTCTATGGTTTTATGGGGAGTAAATGCATTAATACATGAAAGTACTTTTGGTGGTGCCGGGCACATAGGCAACACTCAATAAATACTTGCTATTATTACCATTACGAGTGCTTCCTTTTGTAAAGTGAGAAATTCTTTCATTAGGCAAATGTAATTTCTTACAATAACTTAAAGTTTGTAAGTGTTCTTTAAAAGCAGGGCAGATACTTTCTGGCAATGTTGGAGAGATCAAACAATTTTTTAAATTTAAAAAAAGGGACCGATATATAGAATGTGAATTATAAAAGCAGTCAGATAGGCTTTTAATAGCACCTGTGTTAACTAATCATGATACATCATGCTTATTTCATTACACTATGGTAGCTATGACTTGACCCACCAACATCTGAATCACTGTATTAGTAAGTTACATTACCTATACCGGATCTCTCTTTTCTTTAGTAACTTTTCCTGTGACAAACTTAAGGTAGGAATTCAGCAAATTATCTTTTTTTAGATTGATTAGTGTTGACTTAGGAAACAGTAAAAAACAACTAAATTGAAACCTAGGGTTACCTCGAACAGAGAGCTAGGATAACTGATGAGCTCGATCTTGTGCTTTAATCCTGCAAGTGTTAATAATCACTACAGCCACAATGAAGATAAGTTATCATAGGAGAAGCATCTCAAAGGACATGCCTTGGTACTGGAACACAATGGATAATTTTTGGCTTTTAAGACAAACATGAGTAACCAGTATTTGGAGATAATGGAAAGAAACACTGGGACAGCTGAGAAGGCAAGTTAAACCCAGATCATTTAAATTTTACATAAACTTTCAAATCTTCATTAACTTTCATTCCTCTCCTCTACTTAGGAAAATCCCACTTATGATTCTAAACCCAGCCTACCAATTACCTCCTCTAAATCTTTCAAAAATACCATCAATTTGATTAATCCATACTCCTAAAGTACTTGGCCTACAATTGATTTATCCCTACTTTATGGCAGGTATTATGATGCAGTGAATAAGAACAAGAGCTTTACCACCAAACTTCCTGGCTGTAAGTCAATCCTTACTCTACCATTAATTTTGCATTCTCGGGCAAATCAATTGCCCTTCTCTGCGCCCGTTTCCTCATCTATAAAAATGGAGGTACATGATACTACCACTTTGCTAACTTTAACATTTTCTCCTCATTTTCATCTCTGACACTGGGGGGTACATTTTATAATTTACATAAATACAATGCCTAAGAGGCACTGTAGGTTCTATGAACTATGTTTTGTGAGGATAAAATTAGTAAATACATATAAAGCAGCAAAGAAAACAGATATTTAACATATGTACATTTATTAAATAGTAGTTATTTACATGTCTGTTCTCTCACTACACTGCAAGTGGAAGTGTAGATCTGACAATCTCCATGAGAACAGATACTTATGACTTCACTTAGTTTCCAGCCATCAGAAGAGTGTTTGGTATATAGTACCTACTTAAAATATGTTATGTTCGCCTCTGAATCATTTATAAAACCTAGTTTACTTGTGCTTTGTTCCCAGGAGGTGAAAAATGTAATTAAAAGGAAAAAGAAAAAAGAAAAATGCATTTGTATAGCACTGGTTTCACACACATGGTCTCATGAGCTATAAAACAAAACAAAGCAATACAAAAATATAAAGACAAAAACCAAATTGTTTATCTTATTACAAATGAGGAAAATGTATCTGAGTAGGTAAGTGAGCCAACAACTTACAGCTAGGAAGAAGAACCTCTGATTAGGCAGTGTGCCTCCTACATACTACCTAGAGCAGCAGTTCCCAACCTTTTTGCCACCAGGGACCAGTTTCATAGAAGACAATTTTTCCACGGGGGGGTGGGGCATGGGATGGTTTTGGGATGATTCAAGTACATTACATTTATTTTGCACTTTATTTCTATTATTATTACATTGGAATATATAATGAAATAATTATACAACTCACCACCATGCAGAATCAGTGGGAGCCCTGAGCTTGTTTTCCTGCAATTAGACGGTCCTATCACCACGGAATGATGGAAGACAAACCTCTCTGCTAAGGGTAATCTGTATTTGCAGCCGATCCCCAGCACTAAGCATCACGACCTCAGATCATCAGGCATTAGATTCTCACAATAACAGCACAATCTAGATCCCTAACGTGCAGTTTACAGAAGAGCTGGTGCTCCTATGAGAATCTGATGCTGCCGCTGATCTGACAGAAGGTGGAACTCAGGCAGTGATGCGAGTGATAGGACAGAGTTGTGGATACAGATGAAGCTTCGCTCCCTTGCCCACTGCTCACCTCCTGCTGTGCGGCCCAGTTCCTAACAGGCCACAGATGGGAACCAGTACAAGGCCCAGGTTTGGGGACCACAGATCTAGAGGAAAGACTAACGGACCTAAGTAATTCTTTAAGCCAGGTTCAAACTACAGAACTAAATTATGGTAATAAGCCAGGTAATACCACAACTTATTTATCACACACACATATATGTATTTTAGAAGAGAAAGAGTCTCATTTTGTCACCCAGGCTGGAGTACAAATGGCATGATCATAGTTCACTGTAACTTCTAACTCCTAGGCTCAAGTGATCCTCCTGCTTTTGCCTCCCAAGTAGCCAGAACTACAGGCATATACTACCAAGCCCGCCTAATTTTTTTTCGTAGAGACAGGCTGGTCTGGAACTCCTGGCCTCAAGTAATCATCCCACCTCAGTCTCCCAAAGTGCTGAGATTATAGGTGTGAACCATCACACCCGTCCTATTATATTGTTTAATTTAGATCTTTTCTCATTACATACAAATGTTACTAATCATAACAAAGAATAAAAAATGTTAGCAGAAAATAAAGAATGCCAACAAAAGAAAACAAGCTCTGCATTAAGGCCATCCCCAGCGCTTACCCTCAAACTTTGTACTGGCTCCAGGGCTCTTTCTTTACAATTTTTAAAAGCTAAAATGGGTCTTGATATAATCCAACTACAGTTTTCTCCAAATCCCTTTCTTTTGCTATGCCAGCCTCTCCTGTTTATCCTTCAAGATCAAACTGTTACCTCCCCTGTGAAGTTTCTCTGGATCCATGAACTTTGCTCCCCATGTTCCCCTAGAAGAGGTAAATATCTTTTGAGTTTCAACATTGTATTTTTCATATCTCTTTTTTTTAGCTCTTAAGTTATATTCTACTATAGTTTTTTCTGTTCTTTGACCTCTCTTTTCCAAACAACTAAACTGAACTGTTTAGGAACAGAGACCCTGTCTTATTTACTTCTTGATCTCCAGTGCAGAGCTTAGAATTGGGACTTAGTTGTTATAAAATTATTTGGAAAATTGAAGTGGGAAAAGATACTTGGGGACTAGATAAACTTGAAAGATTTCTTCCAACCCTGAAGTCCTATTTCATTAAAATAACCCTATTTGCTAAGACAAAAATGTTTTCTGTTAATAGCAGTTAGTCAAACTTCTTGATTTTCAATGGCACTATCTTCTGGTACAACTTATTTATATAGGTTGTACATTTAAGAGGAAAGAAAGAGAATCATTAGATCAAATTATCAATAGCCAGGCCTGGGCACCTACGTGTGTGTATGTGTGTATTTTTTAAACCCCACAGGTGGCTCATCTAGCTATACCATATAGAATGGAAAGTACATTTATAGTCTAGATCTGCCACCAAGTTTTTTATATAAAGTGCCAGATAGTAAATATTTTCAACTTTGCCAGTTGATTGCTACATACAATCTTTGTTGGTATTTCTCCTTTTTTGTTTTTTACAATCGTTTAAAAATGGAAAAACCATTGTCAACTTTCAGGTTGTATAAGAACAGGTCACAAGCTGGACCTGGTGTGCGGGCCATAGCCTGCTGATTCCCAGACTAGATTATAAATTACTAGAGATATATACAGAAAAGATAGGAACCAGATAAAGCAATACATAGGATAATTCCTCAAGTTACAAAGTTTACATTAATAGCATTTAGTTTTAAGTTTTGATAAGTAGATTTATACTCAATAACTTTCTTAATGTTATTGCTTAAAATCAAATTTTGATCTAAATTTGGGTTCTATAGAGAGAACTCTGAAGACAGACATATATCAACAGGAAGCTTTAGAAAGAGTAGTACAGCAGTCTCCCCTTATCCACAGTTTCTCTTTCCATATGTGGTTTCAGTTACCTGTGGTCAATTGCATCCCAAAAATATTAAATGGAAAATTCCAGAAATAAACAATTTGTAAGTTTTACAGTGCATGCTGTTCTAAATAGTGTGATGAACTCTCATGCTGCTCTGTTCTGTATGGGACATGAACCACCCCTTTGTCTAGCATATCCATGCTATAGATGCTACCTGCCCCTTAGCTCATTAGCCATCTAAGTTATCAGATCGCCTGTTTGCAGCATCACAGTGCTGCAAGTTCAAGAAACCCTTGTTTGACTTAATGATGGCTCCAAAGTGTAAGACCAGTGATGTTGGTCATCAGAATATGCCAAAGAGAAACTGTAAAGTGGTTCCTTTAAGTGAAAAGGTGAAACTTCTCAATTTGAGAAAAATAATCGCACACTGAGGTTGCTGAGATCATTAGGATCCATGGTTAAGAATGAAATCTTCTATCTGCAAAATTGTGAAGAAGGAAAAAGAAATTTGTGCTAGTTCTGCAGCTGCAAAACTGCAAAAGTTATAGTCACAGTGTGTGATAAGTAAAAGGCATCAAATCTGTGAGTGGAAGACATGAACAGAAAGGTGTTCCCAATGACAGCAATCGGGTTTGGTACTATCTGTGGTTTCAGGCATCTACTGGGAGTCTTGGAATGTATCTCCCTTGGATGAGGGGAGACTACGATATAGACAAAGCACTAACAAGATTATATATTTATTACATCCTCAAGTATAAAAATGAGGATATACTCATCTCTAATGGAGTCAAGACTAAATGGGAAGCAAGGTGTGAAAGTACATGGCATAAAGATTTCAATAGTGTCTTCCTTGTATGTACCAATAAATGCTTACTGAGTAAGTGGTACTTCTCCCCAAGCAGACTGTCAGTCCCTAGAAGACAGAAAACATGTCTCGTTTATTTTCCTCCCACTTAGCAAAATGCTCAGGTATAGAATAAGATAATCACTTTGAATGAATCAGAATAACGAATCTATACCCAAAGGTTGTATTAGTTACATAACAATGCCCAACGTAACAGGTTCTGTATGGTCTGGTTTCAACCTACATTACTCTAGCTTCATCTCTCTCATTGCTCTACTTCTGGGCACATGACTCTAAACATAAACAAGCATGTCAGTCAAAGGCGCCCTGCCTTCCCTGGTCACATATCCAACCTTCCTCTCTATCACCAAGATCAATTTGAATTGGTGGTACTTTCATTTCTCCTCAAAGCCTTTTCTCAACAGATACAAAGACTTTCCTTTTGAAATCCTGTAATATTAAGTATCAAATGGTATTTGTGTAGCAAACATCTTTTGTAACCCCAACAGCACTTAGCATACTCCCAATGTAATGAATTGAGCCATCAAAAAGTAGTTACATTAGCAATCAAGTACTGACTCGTTTTAAATCTTTTTATAAAATATTCTGAAAATGTTAGTAATTATAATAAAAACATTATATGGCATTATTAAGGAAAAATGTTGACGGCACTAATGACAGTCAACATCTTTGTTATTTAATCAAATGGGAGCCAAGATGAGTCTTTTAACAAAATGTATGGGGGGGGGGAAATTAGGTAACAAGTTAAAAAAGAAAAAAGCTAGCTTCCAAGTTGTTAGGGGATTTATTTTTAAAGATTCTGGTTTGCTATTTCTGAATATGCTGTGAATGGTTTAATCAGGATCATCAAATATTTTAAGAATTTTTGATGTATTGAAGAGGAATAAATAAAAATTGATAGCTGCCATTAATTTCAGATAGTACAATGTACTACAATCTACATTTTGTGAAGATTAGTAATATAAATTTTCAAAAATTTGAAGGGGATTTTCCCTGTCTCTGATAACCATAAAGGTACATAATCAGAGGACTGACATAAGCACTTTTTGAAGGAAGGCAAAAAAAAAAAAAAAATCTTGGGAGAATAAGGCTTACCTATCTTTTATAGGCAGCAGGGCTCTTGAAGGAGGGTCTCCAAAAAAGACGCCTGTCACAGAGCCAGAATTCTGTCCTCACAGCAGAAAGGTTGTACTGGGTGAACAGATGAACAAAATAAAAATTAGCTTAAAATACACTATTCTTTTAACAACTTGGCTGAGCAAACTCAAAACGCCAAGAGTAAAGAATGTGCAAGTCTAGTTATGTTTCATAGAAGATTATGAAAGTAAGTTTAAGTCTAAATGGATTTTATTAGGGTGATTATTCAACAACTTTGCCTTCCACCAAAAGGTTTAAATGGTTTACAGTTTTGTAATTCTTCTAATGAAATTATGAGATGAGATTTCTTAGCTTCTAAAAACATACTTAAGGATTAACAAAACTTTCACATTCACCCTCACACCACAGCCAAATAATCCCCTGCAGGGTCCAAATAGCTTATCAAAAATTATAACTAAAAGTTTCTCTGATTTGGCAAACACTATAGGATGGCTCACTCAACAACACAGATAGGAAAGCTAACAACTGGATCTCACAGCTTCCCCTGCACCAGATAGGGAGATGACAAAGTGTTGGCCAATGCCATGAATATGGAGATCTCCGGTAAAAGGCATCCCTTCCAGGGAAAAAATCCAAAACATCACCAGGAGAAAGCACTTTGCTCTTCCTTGTCTGGAACATGAATACAATGTCTAAACGTAAAACCAACACCTTGTGATCATGAGGTTAAATGCCACATACTAAAGATGGTAGATCAGGAAGGTACCCACATCTCTGAAACCTCTCTTGAGCAGCTATATTGGCCCAGAGTTGCCTGTCTGTGGACTATTTGACATCAAAGTAAAACTTTTGTTTTGACCATTATTAGAAAAGTTGTGAATTACATCAGCTAAAAATATTCCTGATACATATGAGAACATTCAGATAAATTCTAAATACTCAAGAAATAAAAATCCATAAAGTTTGTTTTATACTTTCCACAGATAATAAGAGTGTGCTATAAAAACACTAGAAAATAAAAACTGGAGAGGCATTAGGATAATATGAAAAAAGCAGCTAAGTATGCTTTTAAGGGGCTAAAAGACTATTACAGTTATTTTCTCTAATTGGCACTGTTTTCCCTTTCTTTTTTTCTGTACTCTCCAGTGATTTCTCTGTGCTCAGTCTAATACCTGTGAATAGCATGACAGAGCATGGTTTAACCTCAGTGGCTCACTTTAGCAATCTTCCCCTAAAGTTAATCCAACATGAGAATGAGTAGATTTTCAGAACCAGTTTATACAAAATCACCAAACCTGCTTATTTTCCTATTCTCTCATTTTTAAAATTTTAATAGATTTAGGGGATACAAGTGTTTTTTGTTACATGGATGAATTGTATAATGCTGAAGTCAGGGCTTTCAGTGTATCCATCACCAGAATAGTGCACATTGTATCCAATAGGTAGATTTTCCTAATCTCTCATTTTAAAGAAAAATTCATCTACTAATTTCTTTCTAGCTCCCAACTGCTCTTTTTCTACTGCTCTTAAAAAGCCAATGTCCATCAAGAAAGTTAATAAGGAAATTCAGAATGAATCTTTCATAAAGGAATTATTGAAGTTATTCTTCGAAAGAGCAATCCCTTTTATTTGAGTTAATTCCAAGGAAAAAGGATTATAAAATTCTAGTGAATTACCCATTGCTTATCATAGAAACAAAGGTACAGAAAATCTCAAATGTTTTAGCAATTTTCAGCTAATATGCTAAATCTGACATATTGAAATGACTTTTAAAAAACTCAGTTCTGTTTTAACTATGTGGATTTCAGTGATTTCATTTTAAAAATAATGAATTTACTTATAAACATTCTACTCTTTCACACAGCTAAATATGAAAACTAGCAGGTGAGCAAATACTATTCAACCTCACATAATCAGCCAAAAAAATACAATTTGAACTGCATTTCTGCTTGAGATTTCTGACTTCAACAATAGATTATATTTGGACTGTAGATTATAGGCCAAATCCCTCATTTTACAGAGGCAACTGGAAAAGGAAAAATTAATATACCTAAATTTATAGTTAATTACTCCAATAGAAGTTGATCTTAATGGAGAGGAAGGAGTCTTATTTATCAAAGAAAAATTAGTTTCAGAAAATAAATAATAATTCAATACTTTTCTATCAAAAAAAAAATCTATAGGCAATCCACATCTTTTCTGATTAACCTGTAACTTTTCTTATGGCCTCTTAGAAAAGAAGTCTTTTCACAGTAATGACCAAAAATACCTCCATTTATGAAGTCCCTAACACATCTGCCACTTAACTGAGTCTTCACAAAATGGAATAAAGGAAAAACAAATTGCCACAGGTATGTATAAGTTCTCTTGCCAGAACTTACCTTTCAAATCAGCAATGAAAGGTTGAGAAGGACAGTGCTAAATTCAAAGGGTCTTTAGAGCAGTAAGAATACCTGTGTGTTTGTTGGAGGGACATATACCAGAAAAAAGACTTCTCAGTCTAGACTTTATTGGAATTATATTTTATGAAGTCTGTCAGTATTAGCACAGGCAGAAAAAATGGCACAGGTAAGAATATGACAGAGCTTTTACATTGTGTGATTTCATATACTTAATGTCTGTAAAAGCATTTTTGAGTTTTCTTTTCTTCCCCTATGGATTTTCATCATTTGACGTGGGCTTTTAGCAGCGAACCCTAGATTATGGTACCAAAGGAAGTAAGGCTTTCATTTATAATGGGACAGTTCCACTTGTGATTATTATCTAGGAACCAGTATGATTAATAAATCAGACATCATCTGTATACACAGAGTTCAACTAACTCTACTTAGAACTATGGAACAACAACCTGGAAAATCAGAAAATAAATATAAAATACCCTTACTTTTTAACCTACACCTTGGTAATGATGGGAAGATTAGATTTTGAAATTTTACTTATTATAAAAGGTCATCTTAATTCTAATATTAATAGCAGCAACTAATACTTATATAGTACATGTACCAGGCACTGTTCTCAGTATTTTAAATAAAGTCACTTAATATGAGACTATGAGGCTGGCACTATTACCACGCCCACTTTACAGATGGGAAACAGAGGTATGGAGTTTAAATAATTTGCCCAAGGTCATATAGTGATAATCCAAGGTTGAGCTGGGATTCGAACCCAGTTTTCAAAGTCCATGCTTGTAATGATAATGTCTCTATGAAAAAATTAGATGTTACATTGTATGACAACTTTTCATGTTTTAACTCTGTCCTTAAAAAGGGTTTAGGCAACACTGAATGGCACACAGAAGACAACCAAATATTTGCCGAATGAGGAATACTATTACTTTAAAATTGTCACTATTATATATGTACATATAAACAAACATGTTTTCCTACCAGATGTCCAATCCACAGAAACCTTAGTGCTTCAGTTACTCATCTTCTTTCATGCCAAATATATATTAAGATATTTATGAAGCATCTGCTAGATTTGTAACCATCTTTCTTAAATTATGAAGCATTTCATACTTAGCTTTACACAAATCTTTATAAAATGACATCAAAACAAGCATGAATTTTAAACACTTCTAGACCAATATACATACTAAATTCATACACATCAAAAACAGAGTTCACTACATCTTTATTCCCTCTAATTCAGTGGTCTCAACAGGAGATGATTCCCTCCTACCCCTGGGACAATTAGCAATGTCTGAAGAATACCTTTGGTTGTCAAAACAGGGGTTTGGGAAGTATTCCCCACAATAAAAAAATCATCTGGCCCCAAATGACAAGCTGGCATTAATCAAGTCCCTAAGAAGGCACGGTTTACTACCCAACTAACAGACCAAGTTCTGACCTCTGAAGGAAGGCACCAAAACAAAATTAAAATAGAGTGTACCAAAATACCACTGACAATAATAGGAACTCATCTCCTGTATCCACTCTCCCTGATCTACTTGATTGAGGATAACATCAGAGGGTAAAGTTAACCTTTTTAATTGCTTCAGCAGTTCTCTTCTTCCCAAAGTTTCACTTTGGAAGCTAAGTATTTTCAACATTTTACAAATACCACCAAATAAAAGAAAATGGCAGGCATTCTAAGTGATACAAAACTTACTTGCTGATCAAACAAACTTCAAATACTGTTATTCTCATTAAACAATAACCAACAGGTTGAGAAAAAATAATGGCCTTTAAACGTCTTGGTTTTGCATAAAATAATAGCTCAAGTTAATTATAAAATATTAGTACATCGGCCGGGCGCGGTGGCTCACGCCTGTAATCCTAGCACTCTGGGAGGCCGAGGCAGGCGGATTGTTTGAGCTCAGGAGTTCGAAACCAGCCTGAGCAAGAGCGAGATCCCGTTTTTACTAAAAATAGAAAGAAATTAATCAGACAACTAAAAATATATAGAAAAAATTAGCCGGGCATGGTGGCGCATGCCTGTAGTCCCAGCTACTCAGTAGGCTGAGGCAGTAGGATTGCTTGAGCCCAGGAGTATGAGGTTGCTGTGAGCTAGGCTGACGCCACGGCACTCACTCTAGCCCGGGCAAAAAGAGTGAGACTCTGTCCCAAAAAAAAAAAACAAAATTAATGTCATTAAAAAAATTCTGCAAGAATCTGTTTCTGTTCAGGATACACATGTCCCGCTGCCCTGCCTTTCCCATTTACCTACTATAGGCTTCAAGGTCCAGCTCAAGGCCCACTTCAAACCCAGTCTACACCAACTTCGCCCTTTTCCAACTCCTACACTCTGGCATGGCAATGCAACTAAAAGCTCCTCAAGGAAAAGACATAGGTTCATACTTCATTGTTTCCGCATCTTCGGAATTAAAAACAACCAACATGGAACATTGTTTTCTGGGTGTATCAAATATAGAGCAAGAATATTAATATTTTACTTCTCCCCACAGAAAGAAAGAATTAAAAAAATGGAGTAAAACATTTTACCTCCTCTTCACTTTCTTTATCTTCATCATCTGAAGACTCTTCCTTGTTTTTCTTTTCATCTTCATCACTACTAGATTCATCAGACAGAATTTCAGGACATTCGGTTCGCTTAGATTTCCTTGCCATTCCAGAACTGTTCCGTTCCTTTTTACTGCCTTTGCTAGAAGTTTTTTTAGATTTTGGCAATGGCTGTGCAAAAAAAATTTATAAAGATAACATCACTATTATATTTCGAAGTCAACCAACTCTTTTTGTTTTGTTTTGTTTGGACACACGGTCTCCCTCTGTCACTTGGGCTAGAGTGCAGTGGCATCATCAGCTCACTGAACCTCAAACTCCTGGGCTCAAGCCATCATCCTGGTTCAGTCTCCCGAGGAGCTAGACTATAGGCACATACCACCATGCCTGACTAATTTTTCTATTTTTTGTAAAGATGGGGTCTTGCTCTTGCTGGTCTTAAACTCCTAGTCTCAAGCAACCCTCCTGCCTCAGCCTCCCAAAGTGCTAGGATTACAGGCATGAGCCATCGCATGGACCCAACTCTGTTTTTGATATCTACTTCTGAATTCAACAACTTCCTGCTATTTTCTAAGGAAATTTACAAGCTTAGTAGCTTTACAGAGAACATCTTTAACTTTAATGTGTCAGGTTAACCTAAAGCTGTGTTACCTGTTACCAATACCCTTTCATTTGTGTTCTAAACACCTAGCAAAACTTTTCAAATGTTGAGAAATACGTATTCTAGGTTCTGACATGGGACTAGAAGCCTACGTACACATTGTGTTAAGTTGAGATGGTTGTTTACATTTTATCAAGACAATATTTTAAGTCAGACTTGTAATTTATTAAAACTGTCACTGCTAGAGGAGTTCCTTGCTTTAGAGGCCCACCAAAGGAGTGGGCAGAACCATCTCTAAAGAAAATAAAACCTTATTACCAATTACACAATGTGAATTTGTGAATGAACTATATAATTTAAATTCCCCACATTACTTCTGTGCTCTTTCAATAATGCCAGCATCATATTCTCATTGATGCTTCTAAGTATGCAATAAATGTTGGATATGTTAATTATGAAACCAATTAAGAACCACAAAATAAATGCACTGCTATTACTCTGATAATCAATTAAACCATGCATATTTTAAAAGCAGAGTAGATCATGTGAGGAAAATGATTTGATTATATTAACCAATAAATGCTTTCTTAGGGGAGTTCTGCTAAATTCTAAAATTGAAAACCACAAAATTCTCTCACGTAAAGAATCTGAAAGTATATACAGTAAGGAATTAGCATTATTTATTTCTAAGATTGAGTATCTTTTATATTCTTTTATTTTTGCCTTTGTTACTTCATTTTCTGCAGTAAGTAAAACCATTAAGGTAAAATTACATAACATAATCTTAAAGTATTCAACTGCGTAAATGTTTGTGGTAACTTTAAGGTGGTATTTTTCATGAAACTAGCAGAACCACAATCTCTTCCCTCCCAGGAATCTCTAGTCTTCTAGAAGTCACTGTCACCTACACAAAAATTAAGAAAAAGTGGCTGCTCTGTGTAATATAGTGTTCTCAGGCTATCTACAAATCACAGGATAACCTCTAGCTTGCCCAAACAATCTACTCTTCTAAAGATGGATTGAGAAACAACCAATTTAGGCCACTCCAGAAACTTTAAGTTAGTGGACCAAAGACATTCTTCAAAGAAGATTCTGTACAAGAAATTTTCTTGAATGCATACAGATATCTTTGCTATGTGAACTACTACCATTACCACCCTATAATCAGGATCTTAATCGATTTGGATAAATTCTTTGATAGCACTGTTTGGAGCAAAAGTGACTCTTACTATCCAAACTCTTACTTACTTTCCTACTTACTTGCTATATTAATTCCAGGTATCAAATATATTAGAAAAACGTAATTATCTCTCACTAACTCAGCTCAGAAACCACATGCAGGTAGCAAGAATGTGATCTGTCTGTATACAGAATTATTAATATGGGGACTGAAATAGGTACTGGATAAATCTATACAGAAAAGTGAAAGGATATTAAGTTATTCAAGTAACCAATCAAGAAAATGCAGCTCCCAAAAGTAAATGAAGAGCTTTAAAAACAAAAATCAAAAAGTTGTAATGCGCAAATGCTTTAGAGCCTTTTTATACTCGTTCTAAAAAGTTAAATCTATTAATCAAAATCCAGGGTCAAAGGCCGGGTGCGGTGGCTTGCACCTGTAATTCTAGCACTCCGGGAGGCCGAGGCGGGTGGATCACTCAAAGTCAGGAGTTCAAGACCAGCCTGAGCGAGACCTCGTCTCTACTAAAAATAGAAAAAAATTATCTAGACAACTAAAAATATATATACAGAAAAAATTAGCCGGGCATGGTGGTGCATGCCTGTAGTCCCAGCTACTCAGGAGGGTGAGGCAGGAGGATCGCCTGAGCCCAGGAGTTTGAGGTTGCTGTGAGCTAGGCTGATGCCACGGCACTCTAGCCAGGGCAACAGAGCTAGATTCTGTCTTGAGGGGGACACCCAGTGTCAAAACAGCATCATCTCTTTTTGGAAACAAAAATCTGATAAATAAAATAATTAAGGTACAAGTCCAAATAGAAGAATAGTAAAACAATCAATGATGAATATTATGTTCATTTAGCAATTTAAAAATTATTATAGAGGAGAAAAAGTAATAATGAATTTATAGCATTTTTCTTAAATGATGGAAACTTACGGTGGCATAGAAAATAGCTTGAGTTTGATACCATCAGATTAATGATTAATCTTCACAAGGTCATATATGAAAAACTGATATAAGGGTCCTATATGAAAGGATAAAACAGTGATTCTCCAAGTGTGGTTAATGGACCCTGGGGATTCCTAAGACCTTTTCAGGAGGCCACGACATACTATTTATTTGCTTTTTTCACTATGTTGACATTTGTACTAATTATATAAAACTAAAAGTGGATAAAACCACTGGCACCTCAGCACTAATCAAAGCAGAAAAATGCACTAGTTGTCACTGTATTCCTCACAACCACATACAAGCAGCAATTGTTAACAAAAAAAGCTCAACAATTTCACTTAAGAATGCCCTCGATGAAGCAGTAAATATTACTTCTATTAACTCTCAACTCTGGAGTACATGTCTTTATTCGTGATAAAAAGGGAATACACATAAAGAAATCTAGTTACTTGATTGAAGTTCATTGGTTTTATCAAGGAAAAGACTCTGGTAATTGAGTTGTGAGCTAAACTAGCTACTTTTTTCACAGAACACCATTTTTAAAAGATCTGACAAATATTGCTATTCAGATTTAGGTATCTGATAGACATGTTCTCAAAAATGAACAAGGTGAGCCTGTCTCTTCAAAGAAAACTGAGAGTATTTATTGTCAATGATAAATTTCATGATTTCAAGTGGAAATTAGGATTTTTGGAAAATTCACATCTACTATCGTGAACTTGACAGTTTCCAAACACCTAAAGATTTTTCTGATGAGATGGTGTTTACATTAATGACCATGACTCTTTAACAGTGTTTAATGAAATGTGTCAACATTTGGAAGATCTGCATAATTCAGGGAACCAATATTTATAAATGGTAAATGCACAATACTACGAAACCATACACTGGTAAAAGACAAAGTTCATTAACATGGTTTCAGATTTACATTAAACAATACAACTAACCTTTAAAAAACTATCAATTTGTAGAGTTTTGGTGTTGTGTGGTGTCATATCAAAGGAGAACATCCAGAGTTATCTAAAAGGACTTTAAAAACATTTTCTTCTAACTACACACTTATGTGAGGCTAAATTTTCTTCATATACTTCAAGTAAAACAACACACTGCAACATAATGAACTCAGAAATAAATGAGAATCAAGCTGTTTCCTCTTAAGCCAGACATTAAACAGATGTGCAAAAACATAAGGCCAGTCTTCTCATTAGTTCTTTTGAGAATATATTTTTCATATAAAATATTACTTTTATTAACATGTTAATTTAAAATAAAAACATTCAGTTTTAATTTCAAATACAGTAAATATCCAAATAACCCACATACACAAAAGCTCTTGGGATCCTCATTAATTTTTTAAGAGAGTAATGGGGCCCTGAATCTAACAAATTTGAAAATCACTGAGAAAAAGATGAACATAAACATATCTCTCATAACTTAGGAAATATGGTAATTCCTTCTGAGGAAATAGTGATCACCTTCAAATAGTGCCACATGAAATTCTAAAAATGTACAAGTATAGTCACAGTAAAAGTTTAAAAAGATTATTTTTTGTTTTTAAATAAGCCAATTTGAAACACCAAAAATCATCATATCCCTTTGGTTGGAGCTGCATAACAAAAGTTAACACCCTAAATATCCTTTATCTGTCCTTGCCCAGCTAATGGTGATCAGGATGGATGGGCAAAAACCAAGTCCCAAAGCTATTTTCTGGATTCAATTCTTCATGCCCTCTTCTCTCTCCAGCTGGTGTTCACCTGAACTCCCAGGCCTGCTAGTTTTTTTTGTAACAAAATGAGGAATAATACAACCACATTTGCTAACAGACCTAGAACATACTGAAGATGTAACCTCATATAAGCAGCACTAATACCTGATGTTGTTTGTTACTGTTCAGTAGTTAGGGCAAACCTAATCTACAGTTTATGAAGAGTGGGAAAACTTAAGGCCATTTTACTTCCTTGCCCAGCTCCTGGACTCTGCTGAGGATTCTGGAATCCCAATCCAAGAAACTGTAAGAGTCAGCTTTTTAAATATCACTTTTAATAACCTTATTTCCAAGATGTAGAAAATATCCAGTTCTAATATAACTCCCATTGTCTTTTCTGACCTAATTATAGGTTGCACCTGCCGCCAGCCCGACAACTCATCCTCAACTCACTTCCATTCTTCCAGTGCTTTCTAGATACATAATCCTGAATACTTGCTTTCTTTGTCCCACCTAACATTAATTTATGTGTATTAATCTTACATGTCTTTTATCTAAGGGAGCACATCCTTATGTCTTCTATATTATTCCTATCATGAAATTGTTGTTGATATGTCAATAGAAGGTATAGTCTTTGAATGTAGATATTACAGTATTGATAGCAATGCTATTAACCAATTAAATTATTGTTTCACAGAAAAGAGAAAGTAAAAAGAGGCTACAATTAACCGATTTATTATGAAAATAGAAAAAACTGATCCTTACTTTGCCAGATGGCTTTGGATGCATTAAGAAATTCAGGATCCTCTTCACTAGTTCACTATTTACACCTGATCTCTCCAAATCAAGAACCTCACAGATGCTCTTTAACATGGCATTTCTAAATCTGAAAAAGAAAATGGAAGAAACCAAGGTGACAATATAGGAAAGTTTATAAACACTCTCTCCAATATAAAAGCAACAGCCAATAAATTGGCACAGTTACATACATTTTTTAAAAAGTAGCCAATGTTTCTCTAAATCTTACTCTTAATAATCCTGACTAGTGTACAATTAGATATGATTAACAAATTGAAACAGCACTCACCAATTTAGTTTTAAAGGCAGTACAAGAATAAATTAACATTTAATAAGTTCTAAATTAGAAAAGTTAGAAAATTATGTAAAAATTTTGAATACTATAAAATTCATGGCCTTGATAACTCTTCTGCCTGCTGATTAAATATTACATTTTCCCTCAGCATTGCTATTATGACAATGTTTCAATGAAAGAATAATTACCTTTGTTATTCAATTTCTTAAACTAAAAGGTATTTAATAAACAAAAGCTCTAAGAATATATCATCTTGGCTGGGCACAGTGGCTCAAGCAATCCCAGCACTTTGAGAGGCCAAAGCAGGAGGATGGCTTGAGGCCAAGAGTTTGAGACCAGCCTGGTCAACATAGTGAGACCCCATGTCTATAAAACAAAAAAAACCCAGCCAGGTGAGGTGGCATGTGTCTATAGTCCTAACTACTTAGGAGGCTGAGGCAGGAGGATCGCTTGAGCCCAGGAGTTTGAGGTTACAATGTGCTATCACTGGACCAATGCACTCCGGCCTGAGTGACAGAGCAAGACCCTGTCTCTGACATTGAAAAAAAAAGAAGGATGCCATTTCTATCTATCAAACTAAACTGATTATCTTCAAAATAGTTTAAATGGTTTAAAGGGGACAGAGTGAATGATGGGACAGGAATAGGATTTTTTTTCATTATATTCCCTTTAGACCTTTTCAATTCTGCACGCTGAATGACTGACCTTTATGTATCATTCTCGTAGAAAATAAAAATGTCTTTAAGAGTTTTCAACAATCTTGATAGCAAATATTGGAAAGTAATGGACACCCCAAGTTCATAGCTATGAAGACAAGTCAAGTCATGGCCTTTAATGCAAAGAATTATCAATCTACTAAAAATAGAATGAGCAATCATTTTTTAATGTTAAAAGATAAACTTAAAGCACACTAACTGGAACATAACATTTATAAAAATAACTTACTTTTTCAACATTTCTTCCTTCTTTTTATATTGGGTACTTCCTTTTTCAAATGGAAAGCCACTGAACTGACCCACATTCTTCTTTAATGAGGACACCTGAAAATATTTCTCATATTATTAATGCTATTTATTATTCAGTAATGTACACAAGAAAAAATTCAAAAACAATTCAAAGCCAACATACTTATTTCCATGTCTCCGAGTCACAATATTGGTTTATTCAACATTTCTTGTTCCAAAGTGAAAAAATATATTTGCTACTATAATAATTTACTAACATTATAAAAATCCTACAAACTTAATTCTTTGAGAATAACAGTTTAAATTTGAATGAATTTCTGTCTGAGATTTTTACCAGAACTAAATGTTATATGACATTCCTAAGTTAGTACTTAAAAAGACATCCTTTTTGTAAGTAAGCTACTAGTATTAACGCTAATATTTATTTTCCAAATCATGAAGTCAAGGACTTTATTCTTTTAAAAGAATAGTGAGTACCTCAAGAAGTTCATACCATTTACTAGTTATGGGACTTATGTTAATTAGACTGTTGTGAGGATCAATGAGATTAACACATGTGAAAATAAATTATACCGTGTTTCAGACATTCTATTCTAAGATCAAAGTTTACTTTGCCCGTGTATAACCTAAAGCAAAGTTTTCTCAATTATATAAAATTGTATTATATGTACAGTATAATCAATCCTTGGGCAAAGAATTACCACCCATTTTATCAGGTACTTGCTCAAAATAAGATACAATTACATTGACTCATTTATTCTGAATGGTCACAAAATCCAAAAAATAAATTTCTTCTAATACATTTAAAGATCACTAAAACCATCACAATCTGGATTTCATGATTCAAATTTCAGTTTGGAATAAAAAAAAACTACAGTAGAAAGCCTTAGCTATTACAATCCTCATTGCTAACATTCAGCTACGTCCTCTGACAAGTCATTTAACAAGTGTCTTAGTTTGCTCACTAGCATAGTGTGGAAACTGAACTAGTGGACTACTGAAGTCTTTTATAGAACTAAAATTATAAACATGAAATAGGTTAAAGATATAAAAAGGTCTTACTGTGCCTGGCCTATTGTAAAGCAGTTTATGTAGATTTCTAAGTTCATCCGTTTTCTTCTTACTCAGAAAAAAATGTATCCTTTCAATTTCACAAAGTTTCTGCCCCTTTCCTAGAAAAAAAATCATAATTAAATACCCATTGCTTATTAATACATTCACAAAGTTAACTGACAAGAATTATTTTTACAGCATAATTTACATGTAACTTTGCTCTAATGGTGCAAATTAAATCATACCAAAAGTATATTATTTACTAAACACTAAATACTCTAGTATTAAGCACTATTAACCATCGTTTTCACACATTTAGGTATCTTCACCATAAAATGAAAGGAACAGAGAATAAACTTACCTTGTGCAATTGTAAATGGCTCTCTTTGTAAGGAAGAGACTTGCATTGTCAACCTCTCTACTTTTTTCTTCTCCCTCTTGCCTTCCACAATGAGACTCTTTTCTGAAAATTAATTTAATATTTCTTAAGTAACGAAAAGTTTAAAGAATGTATTAACTTTATTGGATAAACATGAGAAAAAAGATCCTCAAAACCTAGTATTTTACTTCTCCTGAGCATAGTTTTGGGAAGCAAATGACATAAAAGATGAAAATACTTGATAAGTTAATAAAACACCGTAAAAATTTTTTCAGAGTAATATTTTACTTACCTGGCAAACTCACAGGAATCCAGTTTAAAAAAAAAATCAGAAAGCAAACAAATTTTTATTCAACTAAAATTACTGCAATTAAAGTCCAGTTACTTTATTTGTGAAGAAAAATCATCTTAGCTCTGTTTAATTTTTGCTTGGACATAATTCTATTTATTGTGATTCACAGTTTGCTGTACATCAGAAATAGCAAGACGGAGACAAGGAATAATAAATTGACAAAAACAAGGACCTCCAGTCATAACAGCATGGAATAACCGGATAAGACAAAATTCTACAAGTTTACATAACCAGATAAGACAAAATTCTACAAGTTCACATTAAATACAATCAACTGAGAGAGCACTGCTTTGTAGTTTAATAAATGTTCATAATGATAGTCATAAATCACTCTGAATAAAGTTAAATTCTATTTAGTCCAGACTGCTTAAAAAAATTTTTTTTGAAAATACACAGCATATACTTTAAATTTTAAAGCATTAAGCTCCATTTATCTAAAATAATTTACCTACTCACTGAAATAAAATCAGATAAATAAACAAACACTGTATCATTAGAGGTACTTTCATTCATTCAAATGAATGTCTGTTTTGTGCAAAGCTACACTCAGTATTAAGAGGGGATGAATAGATGATTAAGACACTGAATATCTTTTGAAAGAGATGTTTACCAGAGAAATGAGATATGTTATACTTCAATGTAGAAGATGATAAAACATTTTAAAGATACAAATAAAAGTTTCGTGAGTTGAGGGATTGATTATTTTGGTCTGGAGAAAAAGCATCGAAGCATTGGTGCTGGCTTTGAAAGACAGGTAAGATCTGGGGATATAAGGATTTGCACAGAAAGGAAGAGTCAGGAGGAAGGGATATCGGCAGGCATATTCTGAACACTTTGTACAGACTGAAGAGCAAGAACACAAAAGCAATCCCTATTATCACTCAAATTCTTCTCCCTCAATGATTTAAACCATTTGCTTGCTTCTGATTACCAGCTATAACCTAATAACTTCCCAATCTCCAGTCCAGAGCTTTCTTCTGAGATTCCTATCAACCAATGGTCACCCCTAGGTATTAGCACACATCACCGATCGGTGCCAGGATCCCCCACACTCCCAATACCAAAACCCACAGATGCTCTAGTCCCTTACATAAAATAGTGTATTATTTGCAGATAAACTATGAACATCCTCTAGTATACTTTAAATCATCTCTAGACTACTTACACTTCATATAATGTAAATGCTAGGTAAATAGCAGTTATACTGTATTGTATAGGGAATAATGATCAGAATAGAAATCTGCACGTTTCAGTACAGACACAACCATCCATTTTTTTCCTCAAATATTTTTTATTCATTCTCAGTTGAATTCACAGATAAGGAATCATGGACATGGAGAGCTGAATGTATATGCCTGGCTGCCACCTGGACAGCTTCGCTTAACAGGCACCTAAACTCAACACATCCAAAACAGAAGTCATAATCATCTCCAAACTTGTTCATCTCAGCGAATGTTTTTTTCACAAAACACTAATACCATCCACCCAGCTGCCAAAGACATTAACCTAGGAGCATCTTTTACAAATTATTTCTCTCATCTCCCCCTCGCTCAAAATCACTGCCAGTTTTGGCTAATCTGACTTTTATTTAGCACAGACTTCTCTAATTTCACTGTCTTGCTTCCATGATGCCTCAGTGCTAGAGTTAAATATTCAGATTTAAGTAGAGAAATAATTTCACAATTCTAGTTGTCCCACAAACACCTCAAATGAGTAAAAAGAATAATCATAAATCAGAACTATAAAACCGTTAAGAGATAAATGTTTTTACACAATCATGTTTTTTTAAAAAAAAAAAAAATCACAATTTACCCATCTAGAACAAAATACAGGATTCTTTCAACTACCACCAGTCCTCCAAGCATCACTGTGTTGGTCATTTACAGTCTGTTTACCTGACTTCTCTAATTTTTTCCTGACATAAAGAAAATTCACCATCTCTGTGGTATCCCAACTCTGTCCTCGCAGAAAGACTAAAAAACAAACAAAAAATTGGATGAAAAACTGCTGAGTCTTTTGCTAGTAGTGAGGTACTGCAGCCAATTTTCAGTTATTGTATAATTAAAAATATATATTAATAATTAAGCAAAATTTAGAATTAAAAAGCAGTGCTGTACTTAAATATGGACATGTTCCCTTCTTAGGGCACATATCACGCTAAACAAACAAAAAGCATTCCTTGTAATCTTAACCCAGATTGTATTTATAAATTGCTGACCATGGGCTTATTGAGGCTTGAAAGAAATTAGCAGTTAAATCTGAGTTTGGGAAGAGAACGTCAACCTCTTCACAAGTTTGGCTAAGTTGCAGCCATATCCGAAATAAACCTAGACTAGGCTAATATCAAAAAAATGCTAAGAGCCGTGACTTGGATTTTTAAATGGTTGAACACATCTCAGGCAGCTGGCGCTGCAGCGTGCATCTTGGATAAACTGACAGAGTACCACCCCTTAACACCTCCAGTCCAGTAAGGGTTAACATTGCCCTCATGCAGGGCAGATGCAGCTCTGAAACCAAGACAGCTCTGGGCTCACGTTGAACTTTCTTTCCTAGTTCCCTTTTTTCATTTTCAACTACTTTCTCAAACAGCAACAGCTTTCACCGGTGTTTCCCTGTGAGAGAAACTCCTCTGAAGGAGGTTCGGCAAGTGCAAAAAATATTTTAAAAAATTAAAATACTTCCAAAACTAGCATTAATAACTTCTCTTAAATCTTACCGTGTGATTTAAGACCTTACAATAACTTTAAAAGGCAAAAGATGTGCAATGAAATTAGCAAAATTAAAAAACATTCGCTTAGCAACTTCGAGGTGCACACAGATTTCTAAAAACAGATCTGAAACTTACAAACTTCCTGTCAAAAGAAGTGCTATGAACTTGTAGTGCAGGCAAGAAGTCAGCTGGACTCCAAAATACATCATAAACACGCCAACAAATATTTTAAACATTGGAACTCACAAAATCAATTCTATGCCACTGCTCAACACAAAAGCAGGTAGATTTTTGCATACATTCTTGCTGAAAATCACTCCGATTTAATGATTCTAAGCACCGAAAGAGCAAGAAAACTGCTTCCTGGAAAAAAAAAAAAAAACTTCAGTCCGAAAAATCCAACACTTGCGATGCGACTTCCCCCACCTTTTTCTTCCTCCTCCTCCTCTTCCTCGTCGTCGTCCTCGTCCTCCTCACTCTCCTCTCTGGGGCCGGGCATTTCGGGTTCCTTCTCGGACGCGGGCGGGGTGGGGGTTCCCTCTCCCTCTGCAGCGGGGGCCGAGGAGGACATGCTGTGGGCCTGCGGGCGGGGAGGAAGCAGACGTCTCGGTCCCCTTGCTCCGGTGGCCAGGACCGGGCGGCCTCCGAGACTGATGCGACCCGTCACAGCCCCAGGGACCGGGGAGCCGCGGCAAGTTGCCTCCTCCCAGCCGGGACAGCACCACTCAGTCCCCAGGGGCTGCTTCCCTCCGGCTCCGCCCGCCGTCCAGGGATTCCCCGAGGCGGGAAACTGCTCCCGCCCCTCCCGCCGCCGCCCCCAGCCTGCGCGGTCCGCCGCCCGGCCCCAGCTGCCGCCGGCCGCTCCGCGTCCCCTCCCCCGCTCCGGGCTGCCGTCCAAATGGCTGCGTCCCTTCCCCGTCGGCCGCGGCGGGGGCGGCCGGGCCTCCAGTCCCCCGACGCAGCCCTCACCACGGGTCCCGGCCGCCGCGGGCCTGGCGCGCGAGGACACGAGGAGGCTCCGGGAGGCGGCGGCGCCGGCGGCCGACGCTGAAGAGAAGGCGCGCGGGCCGCTGTCTGGCGTGACGCTCGCGCCGCGCGCTCTGCTCCCCAGAATCAACAAGATTTTCAAAATGGCGGTTCGGGAAGGAGAGCGGGAATGCGGCGGCCAATCAGGGCCGCGAGCTGGGAGTTGGCGGGCGCGGGGCGGGGGAGGCGAGGCGAGGCGGCCCGGGCGCCTCCGCGGGAAGCTCGCGCTCGCGGTCGGGGCCGCGGGAGGGCTCCCGGGCTGCGGGCGGAGGGGCGCGCGCTCGGGTCCGCGCGGGCTGCGCCTGTCGTCCGGTCGGCGCTCGGGCCGGGAGTGCGGGCGGGAGCTGGCGGCGAGCCGGCCTGGCCGCGCGGAACGGAAGGTCGCTAGGGGGCCTGCGTGTTTATTGTCTCGGCGGTGGCTGCCCAGAAAAGATGATGAGCAGTCCTGGGCCGCGGAGGGGCGCGGCGGGTGTTGGTAAAGAAGTTTAGAAATCCCCTGAAGTCGCTAGCGAGAGTATTTCACAGAGGTGGAGGGGAATTACTAAATGAGAGTGATCTCAGTGTCCCAGAGATCATGCTGGGTGAGGACCCCATCGCCGGTAAGGTTCACAGTAAGGAAAAAGACCGTACACGGTAAAGGTTTATATAACCAGCGGCATAGATTTGCACACCTGTGAAAGTAGGGGAAAATTCCCCCCACCCCGTTCCCTCCTGCCTCCCCCGTTACCCCCTCTCTGTTTATATTAGAGGATATACGGTAGTTGCCTAGTCTAGACCCTTCTCCCAGAGTTTTAGGCCATCTCCAGCAGATACCTTTTACACTCAACATTTCAAAAACTCAACTCAGTATTTTTTCCTCCTGTTCTGTATGTGATTCCTTCATTTTCTCCCAACTCCTCAACCACTGGCTGCCCAAAGGATCCTTTTACTCAATGGGCTTAATGGAAATACTAGCAGTTAAATTTGCTTGAATGGACTCCTGGTTGCAGCACAAAAATTCGACATTTTCTTCGAATCCTCTCTTTTCCTTTTGCGTTTCATTCCAAACATAAGCAAATGTTGTAGTTTCTACCCTCAGATTTTATACCATTTCCCATCCTACTGATTCCCTACAAATCCTATGCACTCTCTTCTTGTGATTATAACGCAGCCTCTCTGGTCAGCCGCCTGCCTTTGGCATTGCTGCTTTACCGTCAACCCCCACTAGTCATAGGGCAGGCAGCTAATGTGATCTTTAAAAAAAAAAAAATTACCAGATTGGGTACTCTCTTGTTTAAAACCCTCCAATGGTTGCCCATCACGCTTAGAATAAAATCCAAAATCCTTATCATGGATTATAAAGTCCTACATAATCCAGCTGCTGACAATCTCTCTGATCTCATCTCTCACACGGTTCCTGACACAGGCCTTTTTTGATGTTCCTCTGTAAGGCCAAGGTCATTTCCGCTTTTGAATTTTATACTTAAATTCTTTTCTGCCTGCACTGTTCTTCCCTCTGGATCTTCATGTGACTTGCCCCTGCGCATCATTTAGCTCTCAGCTCAAGTGTTTCTCCTCTCCCAATATTATTACTATTTCCTTGCTATTCTTTTTCATTCGTTCATTCAAAAATATTATTTGAGCTCCTACCCTCTGCTGGTCACGAGGAGCTAGTGCAGGACCCAGTGCTTGCCATCTTGAAGCTTACATTATTACTCTAGTTGAGACAATGAACAACTGAACAAGTGAATATATTGTATGACAAATCATTATAAAAGTAAAGCAAGTTAAAGGAGATAGGAAATACCAGTAGGGTGGATGGGATTTTATTTTGTATATTCAATGATTAAGGAAGGTCTTGTTAATAAGACAGCATTTGAAAAGATCCTGGGGAAATCAGAGCAGCAGAGATACATATATTCTAAAGCATTCTCTAAAGTATTGGATGTGGGACATGAGAGTCAGCTAGACGTCAATGATGACTTTGGGTTTTTGGTTCAACAACCATAAGAACAGAGTAGCTATTTATTGAGATGAAGACTTCAAGGGGTCGGGATGGGCAGGACTTTTTTGAGGCGGGGTGCAGGAAGGGGGACTCAGTTGTTTTGTTTTAGACATATTCCTGTTATCATCTAAATGGAGATTCAGAATAGGCAGTTGGATTTGAGAATCTGGCATTCAAGTGAAGAAGCACTAGCTCAAGATATAAATTTAGCGGTTGTCAACATGTAGATGGTATTTAAAGCCCTGAGCCTGGATGAGATCACTAACAGAGTGAATATAGGTAGTGATGAGCCGCATTCGAAATTGTACCCTGGAGCTCTCCAATGTTTAGAGGTTCAGGAGAGGAAGAGAAGCTAGCAAAGGAGAAGAGAGGGAGCAACTGTAGCCAGTGAAGTGGGAAGAGAATCAAATGAAAGTTGTCCCAGAAGCCAAGTGACAAAGGAGTGTTTTCGGAGGAGAGGGCGATCAACTGGGTCACATGCTGCTAAAAGGTCAGATGAAATGACAACTGAGAATTGATCATTGGATATAATAAGGTTGTGTTATCAGTGACACGGACAAGAGCTATTTCTGTGAGGTGGTGTGTGTGTGAAGGTGCCAGCAGTGGGGATTTAGAGAGACAGGTAGGCAAGGAATGGATTCAGACACTCTTTCCAGGAATTGCGCTGTACAAGGAAGCAACGAGTTGGAGCAGTAGCTCAGAGGGAGTTTGGCTTTTAAGAAGGAAGACGTTATTGTATGTGTGATAATGGGAGTGAATCGGTAGAGAGGGGACATTGATGCACGAGAGTAGCTGGAAGCAACCTAAAATAGATATGTTAGATTGGGTTCTCTGTAAGCAGATGCTGAAACAGAATTTGGGAAACCATGTGATTATTAGGGGTCAAGACCTGTGAAAGGACAGGAAGCAAGACTGGGCAGAAGAAGAGGTCAAACTGCACAGCTAACTTGACAAAGCTTCAGCCAAGCCCATGGGGAGCTCTGGAGCAAGTACTGCTCTTCAGGATACCCTGACTGGCTGGGTTTTTTACCCCCACATTGCCCAGTCACTGCATGCAGGCAGCCCCAGGAAGGGCATGACCTAGTGAAGTGATTACAGCCCTGGCAGAGCCTGATGGAGCTGACAGACAGAGGCTGTCTGCTGACCACGGGCTCTGCAGCTGGGCAACAGATCCTTCTTTGAAGAGGGATCTCGGTGGCACATCTCCATGTCTGCCACAGGAGATGAGAGGAGTTAGGATCAAGTGCACAAGTGGAAGAGCAGTCGTTAAACAAGACAATGGACAGCTTCCACATAAGTAACAGGAGGGAAGACAGAGGATTTGGGTACAGACTCAGGGTGGGGTTTGGCAGATGTGATAGGAGTTTTAGAAGTTCTTACTTAAGTTTCTCAGTGAAATGAGGAGCAAAAATAGTATTAAAAAATGCATTTAATCAGGTTTGGATTTTGCCAGGCAAGTAGAAGAAAAGGGAGAAGGGTAAGTGAGTTGAGGATATGCATGGGACAATGAAGATAGTGATAGACCATAGAGTCTGAGCTGAGTAGGGAGGAAAGTTAGGACATGAGGGTGAGAATTAGTGAGAAAGGGGACAGGACCAATAAATAAGATCTTTATTTGTCTTTGTTACATTTATCGCTACCAGAAATTTTTGTTTATTTATTATTTGTCTTCCTCATTATAATGTAAACTCCTTGAGGCTGCAGGGACTTTGTCTTGTTCATTGTTCTCAGCACCAAAAGCATTGCCTAACACATAGTAGCTGGTCAATAAGTATTTGCTAAATGAATGAATGCAAGCCAAAATAAACTCTTATTATGAAGACCCAGAATACTTTTTTTTTTCATTCTTTTCTTTTTTTTTTTATTTCAGGATATTATGGGGGTACAGAGGTTTAGGTTACATATGTTGCCCTTGGCCCCTTCCCCGCCCAAATCCAAGTTTCAAGTACATCCATCCCTCGGGTGGTGTGCATCACACTCTTTGCGTATGCATATACCCGTCCCTTCCTTCTCCCTCCCCCTGCCTGATAATCCCATAGATGTTCTTCTTAAATGTGCACTTATGTGTTGATCAGTTAATACCAATTTGATGGTGAGTACATGTGGTGCTCGTTTTTCCATTCTTGGGATACTTCACTTAGTAGAATGCATTCCAGCTCTATCTAGGAGAATACAAGAGGTGCTATATAACCATTGTTTCTTAAAGCTGAATAGTACTCCATGGTGTACATATACCACATTTTATTAATCCACTCATGTATTGATGGACACTTGGGTTGTTTCCACATTTTTGCAATTGTGAACTGTGCTGCTATAAACATTTGGGTGCAGGTGTCTTTTTTATAGAGTGTCATTTGATCTTTTGGGTAGATGCCCAGTAATGGGATTGCTGGATCAAATGGTAATTCTACTTGTATCTCTTTAAGGTTTCTCCATATTGCTTTCCACAGAGGTTGCACTAATTTGCAGTCCCACCAGCAGTGTATGAGTGTTCCTATCTCTCCGCATCCA
>CAUYSK010096267.1:0-24387 GCA_963575035.1 Avahi laniger | reverse complement strand
GGTGCCCCCGTGACTGTTCAGCAATTTGGTTCTGTGGTCCCAAGACGCGTATTCTCCCCAGGTCCCACAGAGCAGATCCAGCCCAGCGTGGATGCCACATGTCACCTCGTGCCACGGTCATGTCATCATGGCTATTCCTCCCGCCTTGTTCAAAGTGGAGCTGTGAGGCTTATTCACAGAAGGTAGAAAGAAGGCCCTCAATATTGTAAACTTCCACATCCAGAGGAGTGAAGGAGAGATTTCCATTTTAAAATATGTGTGTTGACTTGGGCGTGGTGGCGCGTGCCTGTAGTCCCAGCTACCCCAGAGGCTGAGGTAGGAGGATCCCTTGAGCCCAGGACTTGGAGGCTGCAGGGAGCCAGGCTGACACCACTGCACTCTAGCCCTGACAATGGAGCAAGATTCTGTCTCAAAAAAAAAAAAAAAAATCTGGCAGCCAACTTACAATCCCTCCGGGCAACAACTGGCCACGTAGCAGAGGCCCTCTCTTCATGGGGTCCACACTCTCCATTGAAAGTCTTTCACTGAACTATCGTCCAGGCCATGAGACAGAAAAAAAGAAAGTCTTCCACTCACTCAATTATGTTTCCTGCTTGGCCCCTTGGCTTAGAAAGTTTTTTAAAAAATGGTATTCTGAGCAGCGCCCAAATTTTCCGCAGTGGAGGGGACAGATGAAGCTAGAAATGTTTGTTGGAGTCTGAGCAGGAAAATTGAGCTGAGGAGCTTTTACTCTACTCTGGAAAGCCTTTCTAGGACTCCCTGTGGCCCACTGGGAAGCCATAGGGTCCATTCCAGCATAGAAGGGACTCGACTGGGAGCTCCATAGAGGGGACAGAGCTGAATGACTTGGCTGAGGTCTTATGGTGGGCAAGTGGCAAGTAGGGGCCAGGCTGGGATTCGAACCCAGGCAACTTATTTCAGAGTCATGCTCCGGATGTCTCACACCACCTCTCTCACAGCAACCCAGTTTCACTCCCTGGTAAGCAGCGACAGATCAGGGTCAGGCAATGGGGTATGGTGGTTGTGCTGAGGGCTCTGCCGCCTTTATGCTGTGTGACCCAGAACAAGTGGCTTGCCCTCTCTGTGCCTCTGTTGGCACTTCACAGGGTGCATTGGATCTAGAATGCTGGCAACTCAGGGCTGGACACAGCAGGAGGTGGCTTTTATGGGGGCGGGGATGGGCAATCAAAGAATAGTTTGGGGACTAAATTGGCGGGAGGCCAGAACAGTGCACCAGTCTAGAGGTTGTGGGCAGTACGGAGAAGGTGGTTTGGAGGAGGGCACGGCTTTGGGGAATGGGAGTTTAGTTTAGGACACGGAGAACCAGAGGTATTCACGAGACTCCCAGAGGGGAGGACTGGGGCGGGGTGACAGAAGATGAACATCTCCTCCCACTTGTAGCGGGTAGAAGCCAGGGTGGGCCATCCCGGAGGAGGGGGCGGGGAGCGCGGCGCCCGGCGGCCCCTTTAATCGGGGGCGCGCACTGGCCGGCCCGCGCGCTCTCGCCTCCGTCGCGGGGCCGGAGCGGGAGCCGGAGCGGAGCCCGGGCCGAGGCGGGCGGAATGGAGCCCCCGCGCGCGCCCGCGTTGCGCCGCCTGCTCCCGCCGCTGCTGCTCCTGCTGCTGCCACTGCCCCCCCGCGCCCGGGCCAAGTACGTGCGGGGCAACCTCAGCTCCAAGGAGGTGAGCACGCCGAGCCCTCCCCAGCTGCCCGCCGGCCCAAGGGGGACGCCGGGGAGGGGAGGGAGACGGTGCCGCCCCGCCCCCTGCCGCCCCTCCCGGCGGACCCAGGGAGCCACGGGGGGACGGGGTCCGGGGCGATGGGGGGCTGGGCCAGGGTCTAGGCTGAGGCGGGGCCGTGGGTCAAGGCCAGACGTGAGGTTTGTAGGAGGGACGTTGAGGTCACAGCTGGGCAGGGGGGGAAATCGGTTGGGAGAGTCAGAGTTTGGGGGGTGCCGCGGAGGTGGTGCTGAACGGACAGCACTTTTCACTCTGCAGAGAGGCCCGAGTTCACCACACTCCCGCTCAGGACCAGGAGGGGGCCGTTTGGAAGATTCCCCAGCACGGGGACGGTCCCTGGGAGCACTGTGGGGGCGGGGTGTGTGTGTGGGGGATATTGGGGGAATGGGGTGGTGTGGGCCACATGGTGGCCAGGATGGGCATCTGGCCCTCCAAGGTCTTGCTCAGGGGCCCGGGAAACGGGAGGAGCGTTGGAGAGGAGGGGAGCAAACTTGGGGGACAACTGAGGGAGAAAATCGGGGTGGCTGGAATCCTGGACCCACAGTGAAGGAATCAGGGAAGAATTCTGGAGGTGACTTGGTCTCCTGATGGTACTTGGGAAACCGGGTACCTGAGAGTAGGGAAGAAAAGTTGGGGATCTGTGGAGTTGAGGAGAGTTCTCGAAGAACCCAGCAGAGGGTCTGACTGGGCCCCTTTTCCAGGACTGGGTGTTCCTGACAAGATTTTGTTTCCTCTCGGATTACGGCCGACTGGATTTCCGTTTCCGCTACCCTGAGGTGAGTCTCCCCCAACACGCGCCATGCGGAGGCCGGATACTCCCTTGGCCTCCAAAGGCACAGGCTACCCCGGCTCCTGGCGCTCCTCCAAACCCCCAAAACCTCTGGATCCGCAGGCCAAGTGCTGTCAGAACATCCTCCTCTATTTCGACGACCCTTCCCAGTGGCCAGCTGTGTATAAGGCAGGGGACAAGGTGAGGGCTGTGAAGAGGGGCTGTGGGGGGGAGGAGGGAGAAGGTTGGGGCTGGCCAAGAAGTAGTGACCTTGTCCCTGCCTTCCCCAGGACTGCCTGGCCAAGGAGTCGGTGATCAGGCCGGAGAACAACCAGGTCATCAACCTCACCACCCAGTACGCCTGGTCAGGCTGCCAGGTTCGGGCCCAGCCTGGGTGTGGGCAGGCGCAGAAGGTCGAGGGCTTGGGGGCACGGAGGACAGACTGCAGCCTTCTTGCTTGTCCCCAGGTGGTGTCAGAGGAGGGAACCCACTACCTGAGCTGCTCCAGTGGCCGCAGCTTCCGCTCAGTGCGTGAAAGGTGGTGGTACATTGCCCTCAGCAAGTGCGGGGTAAGCCAGCCGGGCCTTCTCCTCTTAGCCTGTCTGCCAACCCCCCACCTGCCCAGGCCCCCCCTTAGGCCTGCACACTCCCCACAGGGAGATGGACTGCAGCTGGAGTACGAGATGGTCCTCACCAACGGCAAGTCCTTTTGGACACGACACTTCTCAGCCGATGAGTTTGGTGAGCACGTGAGGGCCCAGAAGCCTGGATCTCTGTGGGATACCAGAGCTGGGTGCCTACTGAGGGGACACCCACCTGAGTGACCCTTCCTCCTCCAACCAAATCCACAGGGATCCTGGAGACAGATGTGACCTTCCTCCTCATCTTCATCCTCATCTTCTTCCTCTCCTGTTACTTTGGATGTGAGTCGAGCACCTGGATCATTGGGAAGGAGCTATGGGGGGGGCTCAGGGGAGCAGGGTTGGGGGAGATGAGCTACTGTCCCTTTGTGTCTGTGACCAGCCTTTCCCCACCCTGCTTCCTAGATTTGCTGAAAGGTCGTCAGTTGCTCCACACAACTTATAAAATGTTCATGGCCGCAGCAGGAGTGGAGGGTGAGGTTTAGTGTCTCAACTTTTGCATTCTGTGGGAGGAGGGACTTGGGGCCCAAGAGAGAAATGCTTGGGGGCCTGGACCCCGGGTCTGGGGGAGGAGGGGCTGGGGCTGGACCCCTGGGTGTGAGGGAGGAGGGGCTGGGGCTGGACCCCTGGGTGTGAGGGAGGAGGGGCTGGGGCTGGACCCCTGGGTCTGAGGGAGGAGGGGCTGGGGGCCAGAGTCTCCTAGCAGGTCAGCGGGAGTAGATGGTGCAGAGTCCTGATGGGGACGGCGGGGTTCAGACCATCCGGATCATAGTGCTAGAGGACAGTGTGCCCCAAAGCTGGTTTCTGCCTTCTTCTCTCTCTGCCCATCCTCCCTCCAGTCCTGAGCCTCCTGTTTTTCTGCATCTATTGGGGCCAGTATGCCACCGATGGCATTGGCAACGAGAGCGTGAAGATCTTGGGTGAGCATGAAGTGGGGCCCAGAAGGGGGAGCCCTCGGCGCAGGTTCGGCGGGAAGAGGTCCTCTCTGAGCCGGCTCTGAGCCTCCCTCTCCTCCCTTCTCCCAGCCAAGCTGCTCTTCTCCTCCAGCTTCCTCATCTTCCTGCTGATGCTCATCCTTCTGGGGAAGGGATTCACGGTGACACGGTGCCCGGGCAGGGAGCGCTCCTGGGGTGGCTGGGCTGGGGAGCGGGGGTGGGGGGCAGGGGGCGTGGCCTCGCCCTTCTCCCTGACGTCCCCCACCCCTGCTGTCTCCCCTTATGGCCTGCCGCCAGGGGCCGCATCAGCCACTCGGGCTCTGTGAAGCTGTCTGTCTACATGACCCTGTACACGCTTACCCACGTGGTGCTGCTCATTTACGAGGCCGAAGTGAGTCCGGGCCCTGCCCAGGCCCCGCCCCCTCGCACCCTCCCCTCCCCTCAGAGCTTTGGGCGGCTGCCTCCTCCTCGACCTGTCAGCCCTTCCCCACCTAACTCCTGCTGGCTAACTCTCCCACTCTGCAAGCTCTGCCTTCCCATCTGTCTAACTGATTCCTCCCCTCTTCACCATCTCCGATTGGCTTTCTTCCTCCTCCCTCCGTCTCTCGCTGTCTGTCACCTTCATGCTCAATGTCGTGGCTGAGAGTCCGGGAGTCATGCAGACCTGGATTCCACGCGGCTCTCCCACTTCCTAGCTGGGTGATGACCCTGCTCTCTGGGCCTGTTTCCTCTCTGGGAAATTCAGAGGATCTTTTACCTACCCCAGGGGGCTCCTCCAGGGCTTTATCACTTGATTGGCTTTGGCCAAAGGGCTTCCCTCGTAGTCTCAGTTTCCTCTTCTGTGAAATGGGGCAATAACAAGATCACACATGGGAGGTGTTTAGCCCCATGTTGGGCACAGGTAGTGATGTACTCTCTTCCTATCTCTTCGCCCTCTCTCTCTACCTTTGTGTACTCTGTCTCCATCTCTGGCTCTCCTGCTGCTTCTGATCTGAGTACTTCTGTTCCCTGGGTGCCCAGGGGTGGGCTCCGGGGACCCTGACGGAGGGCAGGAGACCAGGCTATGATGAACCCTCTCCCGCGGGTCCAGTTCTTTGACCCGGGCCAGGTACTGTACACATACGAGTCGCCAGCCGGCTATGGGCTCATCGGGCTGCAGGTGGCGGCCTACGTGTGGTTTTGCTACGCCGTGCTCGTCTCGCTGCGCCACTTCCCTGAGAAGCAGCCCTTTTATGTGCCCTTCTTTGCTGCCTACACCCTCTGGTGAGATGCCGTGGGCCCCCAATCTGTCCCTGCCTCCCGGGTCTCCCCAGAAGTGGCCGCCCCCTATCTCACACCTTCCTCAGTGAGGAAGATGGGCATTCAGCTCAGGCACCTGTCACCCAGAACCTGCTACTTACTCACTTTGTGACTTTACTTTCCCCAAGTAAAAAAAAAATGTGAAAGTAAAAAACAACTTTCACCAGGAGTATATCAAGTTGCTTCCCCATAAAACAAGGTTTGTGTCAAGAGTATCTCCCGCAAAGGAGAGTATGCATATCTAGAGCATGCATAGGGTAATATGCAAGGGCTTAGTGTCTGGCATGTAGTAAATGTTGTAATTGCTGGGCGAGTGGCTCACGCCTGTAATCCTAGCACTCTAGGAGGCTGAGGTGGGAGGATCGCTTGAGCTCAGGGGTTCGAGACCAGCCTGAGCAAGAGCGAGACCCCATCTCTACTAAAAATAGAAAAATTAGCTGGGTGTGGTGGCATGCGCCTGTAGTCCCAGCTACTCGGGAGGCTGAGGCAGGAGGATAGCTTGAGCCCAGGAGTTGGAGGTTTCATTGAGCTATGATGATGCCACTGCACTCTACCCAGGGTGACAGAGCAAGACTCTGTCTCAAAAAAAAAAAAAAGAATAGAGAACACATTTAAAAAAAATATTGTAATTATTATTATAATAGCAGTAAGGTAGTCGATTCTGAGTTCGACTGCCTGGGTGGGTTCAGACCCCAGCTCTAAAACTTATAAACTGTGTGATCTCAGACAAGTCCATTAACTTCTCTCTGCCTCAGTTTCCTCACCTGTTAATGGGGGTGGAAATTGTACCTGCCTCATAGGATCACTATGAGAGTTAGATGAGTTTATATGTGTTCAGTGCTTAGAAACAGGCCTGGCATGCAATAAGTCCTTAAGCATTACATTTGTTAATTCATTCATCAAACATCTATTGATTTCCTTTCAGATGACAGGATCTGGGGTGGGGTGGAACCAAGTTAAATTCAACCTAGCCCTCGCTCCCCCAGAAATATTCCAGGCCAGTGAGATGCCTGTCCCCTTTCAACCTCAAGCTTCTGAGGGTCACACTGGCTTCCCTCTAGTTTGGGACCTGCCTGGGCCCTGTGTGTGTGCATGGCAGGGGAGGTGGGGCCATGGGATGGGGTGGAGGGCAGGGACAGTGTCTTTACGAACCCAATGCCTCCCTTTCAGGTTCTTTGCAGTTCCAGTCATGGCTCTAATTGCCAATTTTGGGATCCCTAAGTGGGCCCGGGAGAAGATTGTCAATGGCATCCAGCTGGGGATCCACCTGTACGCCCATGGCGTGTTCCTGGTGAGGATGGGCATCCAGAGGGGGGCAGGAAAGCCAGGGCAGAGGATGCATGAGGCTCCCCTCCATCTGCCAGATTCTCCCATTCTGACCTCTTGATCCATTTTCCCTTTAGTCATAAACAGACACTTACCCAGAGCCTGCTGGGTTCCTGCAACCTACTCTACTGTGTCCACACTCTTCTAGGCCTCGCTCCCACCCTGTGTCCTGGCCTCTTCCCCTAGCGCTACCCTCTTTCTTTGCCCTCCTTCCCCATTTCCATTCCTGCCCCTGTGTCCCCAGACTCTCACATTTCCTTTCTGTATCCCCACCGCCTTCCTCAAGTCCCTTGGTCTCTGCTCCACCCTTCTCCCCCGCATTCTCCCATCGCAGGCCATTGTTCAGGAGGAAGCAGCTGGCATGTGACAGGCTGGGGCTCCCAGGGGTCTGGTTCTGAACAGTGTTGTCCAGAGCTAGGCATCAGGAGGGTACTGGCACCAAATCTGTTCTTTGCCCTTGTTCACATCCTATCTGACCTTGGTGACAGTTCTCATATTCATTCATTAATTTATTCATCTGTCAACTGTTCACCTGGCACCTATCTTGACCCAGCCTGTTTCATGCTAGGAACGTCCATCTGCATTTACTCCTGCCCTCTTGTTTAATTGTCAGAACAGCTCCAGAAAAGGATGGATAATGGTCATTGTATGCACTAAACAGAGAGGGCACGATAAGGCCCAGAGACAGGAGGTGACCTGCCAGGGCTCCATGGCCTTTGGTGGCAGAGCAGGCCCTTTGAAACCGATCCTCTCCAGCAGACCGTAAGGGGGAGCCAGACAGAGCTACAGGCATCACTGAGGACCCCAGCTCCTGACTCTGGGGATCCACAATGTACCCCTTGCAGGGAGTGTACTTGGCCGTGGGGGGAGAGCCAGGTCCCCCATCTGCCACCTCAGAGTCTGCATTGGGTACAGGCTGGCTCACCTTCCCCGGCCAGTCCATCTTAAAGCTCTGCAGGAAGTCAGAAAGGGACAGAAAAATGAGAAACGCTGAGAACCCACCCTGTGCCAGGCTCTGCATCAGTGGTTTTGCATTTCTACCCTCTCATCTCTCCGAGTGGGCACTACAATTCCTTTCCCCAGTGAGTTTAATGAACATGCCCCAGATGCCACACTCAGTGAGCTCTGGAGCCCAGAGGTGGGACGCAGGCTCCGAACGCCCAATGCAGTGCCCTTTCTGCTATAACTCAACCGGCTTCCTTCCCAAGAATGCTGGCATTAGCTCAGCACAGCTCCACCTCTGGTCTTCCAGTGCTCATTGGTTTCAGCTCCTTGTTCATTTCATTCAGCACAACCTTAGAGGGGCTGTGCGGGGCTTTTGGAGTGTGGCAGTGGAGTGACAGCCAGTGCCTGCCCTTATGGCCCACCAGACTAATGGGTACCAGACATCTCTTCTCTACCTTCAACCAACATTTTTTTTTTTTTTTTTGAGACAAAGTCTTACTCTGTCACCCGGGCTAGAGTGCAGTGGCATCATCATAGCTCACTACAACCTCCAACTCCTGGACTCCAGCGATCCTCCAGCCTTAGGCCTCCGAATAGCTGAGACTACAGGCACTTGCCACCACACCCGGCTAATTTTTCTATTTTTTGTAGAAATGGAGTCTCGCTCTTGCTCAGGCTGGTCTCCAACTCCTGGCCTCAAGCAATCCTCCCACCTGGGCCTCTCAAAGTGCTAGGATTACAAGGCGTGAGCCACCATGCCTGGCCTCAACCAATATTTATTGAGGGCTTATATGTCCCAGGCACTGTTCTAGAAGGTACTGGGGATTCAGCATGGATCAAAAGAGTCAGACTCCTACCCTCATTGAGCTAACATTCTAGATTCTATTAGCTGCTGTCTAATTGAATTTTTTGTGCTTATGAAAATATTCTGTAATCTGCGTTGTCCAATATGGTGGCTATTAGCCACATGTGGCTGTTGAGCACTTGAATGTGGATAGTGTGACTGAGAAGCTAAAATTTTTGTTTTATTTTGATTAAATTTAAGCCTATGTGGCCAGTGGCTATCATACTGGATAGTGCAAGATACTGATCTTAACCAATGAGTGATAGCTCAGTGATCGGGGCTCTGCGGGAGGAGGCATAGGCAGAGCAGTAAGAATTGTATTGAAGGGAAAAGGTCAGGGCTCAGGGCCCAGAGAAGGTGCCTAATCCAGTCTGAATGGTTTAAGGGAAGTGTGGGAGATGCCAACTGAAGGGGAATCCTTAGGACCCCAAATTTATGGAGACAGCCTGGGGTCTGGACAGTGCTTCTCCAACCTGTTCCTGGCCCCTCGCTTCAGATCATGACTCGCCCATCGGCTGCCAACAAGAACTTCCCGTACCACGTGCGCACGTCGCAGATCGCATCAGCTGGGGCCCCTGGACCAGGAGGGAGCCAATCTTCGGACAAGGCCTTCCCGCAGCACGTCTATGGGAACGTCACCTTCATCAGCGACTCGGTGCCCAACTTCACGGAGCTCTTCTCCATACCCCCGCCCGCCTCCTCCGTAAGCCCCGCGGCCCCAGCACCCGAGGAGCTGCTGGCGCCGCCCCTGGAGTACCTGACCCCGCTCCCGGCCCCGCCGCCGCCCCCAGCGCCCGCTCCCGGGTGCCTGAGCCCTCCCCCCGCCTTTCGCACGCCCCGCGCCCCAACGCCCCGCCGCGAGTGTCCCCCAGCGCCCGCGCCCACCCTGCCGGACTGGGTCCTGGCGCTGTTGCGCACGCCCCCGCAGACGCCACGCGCCGTGCCCCCGCCGCCCGCCTTCCGCGGCTCTCCCCCAGCTCCCCGGCCGCCGCCGGAGTTCGCCCGGCGCACCCCAACGCCGCCCCTTGAGTACCTAGCCCCGCTGCCCAGGCGCCCCGCCACACGCTCCTTCCCTGACTGACACGCGTATCCATACCTGGGTTGGAGGGGTCCTCCGGGGGGAGGGGGACGGGCCTTCGGGGCCGCATCTGCCCCCCGAGGGTCCCGGACGGCCTCTGACCCTGACCCCCCTCCCAGGCCGGGAAGCAGGTGGAGGAGACGGCGGTGGCGGCGGCGGTGGCCCCGAGGGGCCGCGTGGTGACCATGGCCGAGCCGGGCGCAGCCTCCCCGCCCCCTCCCGCTCGGTTCCCCAAGGCGGCCGACCCGGGCTGGGATGGCCCAACGCCGCCCTACCGGCCGCTCGTGCCCCAGACTGCGGTGCCGCACACCGGCTTCACCGAATACTTCAGCATGCACACTGCCGGGGGCACCGCACCCCCGGTCTGAGCACCCCTGCCCGCCCAAGCCCCATGAGCCGCGCGCCGGCCCGGCCGGGCTCTGGACCCCTGCTTTTTCCCGGCCCCAGGGCTCGGTCATCCCGGGCCTTCCCGACCCTCCCCACTCCGCGCGCCCCGATGGGGTGCGCTGCGTCCCGCCCCCCCTCTCCTCTTGTGCCAAACGGTCCCGCGGGAGCCGCTCTCCCCGTCCCCTCCCTCAGCCCCTGCCCCGAGCGGCGCCGGATTCTGGGCTCCCGCTGTTCCGTGACCTCCGGCCCCCTGGCCCTCTCCGAGACCTCTGAGCCCTCCGGACTCCAGAACACCCGTGATGACTGCCGGGACCCTGCCTGTGACTCTCCAGGACTCCGCGACCCAGAGCTACTGCTCCCGGGATAGATATTGTGATGCTGGTCTCGACTCTGAAACCCTCCCTCGGATCTGTAACCTCGGACCCGTGCTCTGTCCGCCCCTATCTCCATTCCAGGGGCCTTCCCTCAGATCCGTAGCAGAAAGACTTTTTTCCCCCTTCTTGCCAAAATAAAGAGGATGCGTTGAGTTTTTATCTACAACATGACTTCTTTTAAATCTTGACGGTGTTCGGCGGCGGGGCTGAGCCACAACCGTTTCTGGCTCGGGACCTCAATGTGCCCATCTGTGAAATGGCATTTTGGGTCGGGAGGCAGGGGCCTGCATAATTTGACCCGTATGTTGACCCAAATCTGGGAGCGTTGAAGAAATCAAATCTAGCAGGGCCCTCTCAGTGCACCGCTCCTTTATTTTTATCTTCTCTTCTGCAGTTAGAGGTAGAGGCGCCCTCCAGTGGCACAGGTTTTGCTCAGCCACCGCACCCCGAGTTTGGGTTACGATCTTAGCACTGCGCATGTGTGAGTGTCTCTTCGCTAGCCTTGGAGGCAGCTGCTACGCATGCGGCTGGGAACAAATGGGCGGGGAAATTTCCGGAAGTCTTTCTTTGCAGAGGGGTGGGGTTGGGCGCTCCGCAGTCCTCCCAGGGTCGCTCTGACCGCCGCTCTGTAACTTCTCGCCTCCTCCTCTTCGCCCGCCCTCCCACAGCGGCCGCTCGGGTCCCGCCCCCTCGCCCTCCTGGCGGGTCTTCCCGGGGCCGCTCTGGCCCAGGCGTTCCCTCGTCTCTCTGATCTGGCCTCTCTCGCTCTTGAGGGAGGCGCGGGTGGGTGAGCAAAAGAAGCACGTTTATGGGGTCCCGGCCCGAGCCCCTGAGGCCTGGCTCCGCCCCCGGCACCCGCTCGCGCCCCGCCCCCGGCTGGAGGAGTCTCTCCCCGACCATCCGAGCCTGGCCTGTCCCGGCCTGCACCCTCTATGGAGGCCCCTGCCGGGCCGTAGAGCCCTGCGCCCCTTGGGGACTCATCCATCTATAAGGTCCGTTTTGGCCTGCAGCGGCCTGAGTCTGTAACTGCTGGACACTTTATGGGGTCGGCCTCTTTATGGGGGCCTGTGTCTATAGGGGACCCCCACGGTCCCTAGGGGTTGGCCCCATCCATAATGACTTCATATACCGGGCCTTCTATCGGTCTATAGGGCCCGCTCCTCGGCTTCCAGAGCCCGTCAACAGCGGCCGTTCCCTTCGCAGGGACTGCGTCTCCGGGACCTCCCCGGTCTACACGGTCATGCTATGCCTATAGAGATCGCATTTGCAGGGCCTTAAGCCGGGTAGAGGGTCCTCTCCAAGTCTGTCTCTAAGGGGAGCCGTGTGAGAGGCGGCGATGGCCCTGGTAGAGGCTCTGACCATGGCACTGGCCCTGGCCTTGGCCATGTTGGGCTCGCTGTCCCCCGGGGCCCGGGCGGGGGACTGCAAGGGGCAGCGGCAGGTGCTGCGGGAGGCGCCAGGCTTCGTGACCGACGGTGCCGGCAACTACAGCGTCAATGGCAACTGCGAGTGGCTCATCGAGGGTGAGTGGGGCCGCGTGGATCACTCACTAATTCGCTGCTAGTTCATTCATTTGTGCATTCAACCATTTACCACTTTCTCAGAGCCTGGTTCTGGTCGAGGCCTTTTGCTCTAAAATGCTGGACACCCAGGGTTTCAGCCAACCTGGGCCCTGCTCTGGAAGTCCTCGAAGTCTGGTAGGGAAGATGTACCAAGACCCTGATGGACGGTCACAAGCCAGGAGCATCAGTCAGGGGTCTTCTAAGTAACTGTTAAAAACTCAAACTCTGAGTCCAATCACCTGGCTTTGAATATGGCTCCATTTCTTTCTGACTTTAGGCAAGTGGCTTCCTTCCTCTGAGGTTCAGCTTCCTTTACCCCCAAATGGGGATGACAATACTACTCACCTCATACGGTTGTTGAAATTAAATGAGACAAGGTATTTAACATGCCTGATTCATGGCACATAGTAAATGTTCAATAAATGGTATTAGGATCATTATTGTTGGTTTAAAGGGACTTCAATAAAAGCATTTTTTGTAGGCATTCATGTGCCACATGGGACATAACAGAGTCCAAGACAGCCCCAGCAATCCCTGGTGACTTAGGGTTGGAATTCCAATGGGGGAGACAAACATGTTAACAGTGACAGCCCAGAGTAGTCTGTGATGGAGGAACCCCACAGGCCTGGGAGAGCCCAGAGGAAATGCCTGAGCTGGGGGCAGGGGAGAGCAGAGACGCATCTTCGAGGAGGAAATGCCTAAGTGGAGATGGGAAGGACCCATGGGAATCAGTCAGGAGGAGGAGGAGGAAGAGTATTCCAGAAGGAGGGAACAGTCTGTGCAAAGACCCCAGCCCTACCCTATGGGCTCCCAGTCAGTGGGGGAGACAAACCCACTCCCAGGGAGTGGGGAAGCCCAGAGAAGACATCTGACTTGGTGAGGGGTATACCTGAGACCAGAGGCATGTGTACGAGCGGGCGGAATAGCCCATGCAAAGTCCTGGAAGCAGGGGAGCGTGATGCTTTTGAGGAACTAGAAATCTGGTTTGCTAAAACGTAGAGTACAAGAAGACAACCAGTGAGCCAGAGGGGCTAGAGGAGGGGTATCCTGTGGGCAATAGGGAGGTGGAAGAGAAATCCAAAGGCAATGGCTAGAGAAGTCCGGGAGGAGCTCACAGAGCAGTGGACATAGGAGCTGGCCTCTAAGGAGAGGTAGGAGTTCCGCAAACGGGAGGTTGTGGGCAAAGGCCAGAGGTGCGATAGGGCCTGGATCATGCAGGGCCTCCCTTAGCAAGCTGTGGAGCTTGGTCTTTATCTGGGGGCACTGGGGAGCTATGGCAGGGTTTTGCGCAGGGGGAGGTTATGTTTTAAAACAGTGGTCCCCAACCTTTTTGGCACCAGGGACTGGTTTCATGGAAGACAATTTTTCCACGGACTGGGGTTGTGGGGGTTTGGGGAGAGAGGCAGAGCTCAGGCGGTGATGCAGGGATGGAGAGTGGCTGTAAATACAGATGAAGCTTTGCTTGCTCTCCCCCCCCACCGCTCACCTCCTGCTGTGCGCCCCTGCCTGCCCCCCCCCCCAGATTTCATGGAAGACAATTTTTCCACAAATGGCGGGGGGTGAGGGGTGGGGGGCGGCAGAGCTCTGTGACCCGGTCCCTAACTAATAGGCCACACACACCAGTACTGGTCCATGGTCCTGGGGTTGAGCACTGCAGTTGTAGAAGATCTCTCTGGCTGCCGTGTGGGGTATGGGTGGAGGAATGTTTCCTGCGGTAAGTGTGTCTAACTGTCTCCAGCTTGGGGACCATTCCTTTAAGGCTGGGGGTGTAAGAACAGAATGGGAGTGGGGAGGGGTATAAATCATTCTCTGGCCTTGAAGAGTCCCAGACTAGTTGGGAATAGTGGAGCTGGACACAGACATGCCGCCCCCACTGTGCTCACTCAGATGGGAAAGTTGGGATTGGGTGGACGAGCCTAGGGGAGGGAGAGGACCTGCTGGGAGTCACAGAGGAGGAGCCACTGAAGCAAGGTTCCGAAGCATGGATAGGAGTTTACTGCGTGGGAAAAGGGAACAGCCCCTGTGTAGACATGAGGGAGGCTGGTGTGTCTCAGGATGCATGTCTAGGTTCGTCTGGTCTGACTGCACTGTGGACTGGGAGGCGAAGAGGGAGCTGGAAGCAGAGGAGGAAGGGCCTTGAATGTCACACTGAGCATCTTAGCGTTTATCTTGGGGTTGACGGGGAGCCACAGAAGGATTTTGAGCAGGAGTAGGGCATTGCTCTCAGGCTGGGTGGGGGGCAGACTGGAGATTTGGTGAGCTTCTCGAAGGAGAGAATGAGTTCTGGGCTGGGGCAGGGACTAAAGGGGGTGGAGCGGTGTGGAGAGTGCAGAGAGATGTTTGTGACGTTTCACCAGTGAGACTTGGGGACCAGCTGGCTGGATGTTGGGGTGAGGGAGGAGTCCGGGAAACCTCCAGACCCCTCCCTTGATCTCCTGTTTTCCCAATGCCTGTCACCTCTGAGAACCAACATCTTCCTCCATCTATTAAAAAATAAGCAACTGACCCACTTACTTTTGTACTACATTCACTTTTTCTGGTCCTAGTCTTCATAGCATCCTCACGAATAAGAGGCGTCCTGCTTTTGAGCTGGGGGGGGTGGTTGGGATCAGATTTCTGTCTGGAGTGGTGTCGGGGGTTGAGTGGAAACAGGAGACCTTGAACTTAGGGAGGAACCTTGGGAAGACAGATGGTGAGCCGGCCTCCAGCTAGCGCTTGACAAAGATGTACTTGTTGTGATTCCAGGAACAGAGCTTTATAGTTTGGTTGAGGCTGGTAAGATTCTGGGAGGTCCGGTTGCCTGGTCTGGCTGAATGGGTCTTGTGCATTTCCCAGACCACAGGTGGGGATCCGTGTGCGATGTTCTCGGGGCCTCTGGTCACAGCCTCAGCGAGAGCTGCCAGTCTCAGTATTCTTTCTTTTGTGTATTTCTTCATTCCCCCATCCAGCATTTCCTGACCCCTTGCTCGGCACCAGACCTTGGCCCGGGCAATGGTGGGGAGGGACTTAGACCCAGGTCCAGGCTCTGCCCTGTGGGCCTTGCAGGCTGCAGGGGAGACAGACCTGGACTTAGTTGGTCCTGGCCTGGAGGAATGAAGGTTATTATGGGATATGAGAACCCCAAATAGGGGCTCCTAACCCAGCCAGGAGGCAATAGGGAAGCCCTCCTGGAGGAGGAGTGGAAGCTATCTGGTGGGAAGGGAAAGTATGTTACAGATTGAGGGAGAAGGGGACATCACGAGGCTGGTGTCCACTGGTCCTGGTGGGAGTCGATGAGGACTGGGCAGGCACGTTATTGAGCACCCTGGCTCTGGGCTGGCAGGTTAGAGTCATCATCTGATTGAATGTTCACACCAGCCTTGGTGGGGAGAATTATCCCCATTTTACAGTCAAGGAAACTGAGGCTGAGAGAGCCCATGGAACTGGGCCAAGATCACGCAGCCATTGCGAGTGGTGGATGAGTGTCTCCAGGATCCAGATGAATGTACTCAGGGTCGTGGGGGACGAGGCTGGCCGAGGGTCCTCCAGCAGGTCAGGGGAAGAGCTGGGATCTAGGTCTCCTAGTTTCCTGAGCCCAGAGGACTCCCCTGAGCTGCCTGCAGTGGTCTCGTAGTATGGGAGGTGGTATACAGAAGAACCTTCCGGAACCAGGACCTGGCAGAGAACAAGAACAATGACAGCATTAGGGGTAGTGGCACTTACCACGGCGTGCAAGGCCCTGTTGTGAGCACTTTATGTGCATTATCACCTCTCATGTGGTCACAGTCAGATGTCAGCTAGGGCTGCAGTCATCTCAATGTTCACCTGGGCTGGATGTCCAAGAAGGTCCCTCCGGGCCTGGCAGTTGATGCTGGCTGTCAGCTGTCAGCTCAGCTGGACTGTCGGCTGGAACGCCTACGTGTGGCCTGTTCACGTGGCTTTGGCTTTTCATAGCATGACAGCTGTGTTCTGAGAAGGAGCATTCTACGAGGCCCAGGTGAAAGCTGCAAGGCTTCTTATGACCTAACCTTGGGAAGTCCCACAGCGTCACTTTTGCTGCTGTTTTCTGTTTTGTTTTTTTTTTTGTAGAGATAGAGTCTAGCTATGTTGCCCAGGCTGGTCTTGAACTCCTGGTCTCAAGTGATCTTCGCACCTCAGCCTCCCAAAAGTGTTTGGATTACAGGCATGAGCCACCACATCCAGCCTCTGTTGCTCTTTATTTTTATTTATTTTTCCTTTTTAGCATTTTTAGACCATCATCTTAAATGCTCTTTATTTTTTTATTTTATTTTTTAACCCTCCCTTCTCCCTGCTGGTCTTTATTGGTCAAGCAAGTCACTCTGGCTCTTCCTAGATACAAGGGACAGAGAATTAGCTCTCACCTTTCGATGGGAGCAGTAGCCTAGCAGTTTGAATCCGCTACAGTACCATTATATCCCCACTTTACAGATAAGGAAGCAGATCCAGAGAGGGTAGGTTATTGGCCCAAGGTCACACAGCTAGTAGCTATTCAGTGGCAGAGCCAAAATTTGAGCGAGGGCAGTCTGGCTCCAGAGTCTGTGCCCAGAGCCACATAAACAGAGAGATGAGGCTCTGGATGGGGACAGAGGGGAACTATGAGGCTCCAAGATTAGGCCTTTGTTCATGGGGCAGAAGAAGGACTCTTCCCTCAGAGCTCTGTTAACCCCGAAACAGCTCTCACGAGGCCCTTTGCTCACTGGGAGCAGCCTCTCTGCCAGGCCTGCACCCTGACCGTCCGGCCTGGGCATGGTCTAAAGCTTAAGCATAGACTGGAAGAGCGAGACCACAGGAGCATCGTGGTGGCTGTCCTGAGTGACCACGGGGATGGGCTTTCCTGTCTCTGCACGTTATTTTCCCATCTGAACCGAAGCATGTGTTCAGCCTGATCGCAGGAGACCTCTCTAGGGCTGATATTGTCATTCCTTCTCTCGTCTCCTGTCCCTCTGCTGTCACAGCTGTGACCTCCCTGGGCTATGAGTCTAGCTGCCCCTCCAAGGCAGGGTCCTGGTCTGACCCATCTTTGAGCCTCCAGTATCGCTGCGAGCAGGGTCTGGTGTTTGTGGGTGGGCTGCGTGGAGGCGTGGGGGGAAGGGCTGCTTTTGGACCTGGCCTCCCACCCCACGCTCACCTCCCAGCCCCGAGCCCGCAGCACCGGATCCTACTGGACTTCCTTTTCCTGGACACGGAATGCACATACGACTACCTGTTTGTGTATGACGGTGACTCGCCCCGAGGGCCACTGCTTGCCAGTCTGAGCGGGAGCACCCGGCCTCCGCCTATCGAGGCTTCTTCGGGCAAGGTTGGTGCAGACGGGGGCTGTGGGGCCGTGGCCGGAGGGTCTAGGTAGGGGCTGGGGGAGAGAGGGATAGGTACATGGAGGAAAAGGAAAAAGAAGGGGAAGGCCAGGGAGCTAGCAAGAGGGCATCAGAGAGACAAACACAGGGACAGAGGAAGGTGGAGAGAAACAAAGGATGTGGGTTCTAGGTCCTCCAGGGTGGGGTGGGGGCAGGAGTGGGGCACCTTCCCAGTCCAGTCCCCAGAGCCCAGGCCACCTTGTGCCACAGATGCTGCTGCACCTCTTCAGCGATGCCAACTACAACCTGCTGGGCTTTAACGCCTCCTTCCGCTTCTCCCTGTGCCCGGGCGGCTGCCAGAGCCACGGGCAGTGCCGGCCTCCGGGTGTGTGCGCCTGTGAGCCGGGCTGGGGGGGCCCGGACTGCGGCCTGCAGGAGTGCTCGGCCTACTGTGGCAGCCATGGCACCTGCGCCTCGGTGAGCCTGTTCCCACCTGTGTCCCCCCAGGGCCCTGATCTGTCACCACACCCACTGTGTCCCTCTCCTAGATCTGACCTTCTCCTGCGTGAAACTCCCCCACCCTCTCCCATGACACCCACTCCCCTCCCCTTCCAGATCGCACCCCCACCGTCTACTCCAGCCCCGGCCCACCTTCACCTGTGACTCTCCCCTGCCTGAGCCCACCCCACCCTGGTCTATACCCCACTGTCACCTGTGGACGCCACCCTCCTTCCTCTCGCAGGCCCAACTCCCTTCTCCCACCCAGCCACTCTGTGTGGCATTTCACAGTGGCCTTGCACCTACGCAGTGCCATCAGCTTTGGGGCTGCATCACACTTGGAGCCCTTCCTGCCTTGACCTCCCCCAGTCTGAGCTCTTTCAGCCCAGGTTGAACTTTGACCTCACTGACCATCTCTTCTCCAACCTGTCTTCTGTCCTCATTTTTCTCTGTGAGTCTTTCCTTTTTCTGTTGGTCTGTCTTCTTTTTTCCACCGCTCTGCCTCCCTCTGGGTTGTGTCACTGTGTCCCCTGCTTTTCTCTCGCTGTCTGTGTTTGCCTGTATCCTTCTTCCTGTCCTCCCTCCCTCTCTCTCTTCCATTCTCTCCCTTCCTATCTGTCTGTCCTGTTCCCTCTTTCCCTGTGTCACTCTGGCTCTGTTTCACTGTGTCCCCTCCCCCATGTCTCTGTCTCTTTCTCTCTCTCTGTCCCTGCCTTTATGTCCCCTTCCCCCTAGCCCCTGGGACCATGCCGCTGTGAGCCCGGCTTCCTGGGACGTGCCTGCGACCTGCACCTGTGGGAGAACCAGGGCGCAGGCTGGTGGCACAATGTGAGTGCCGGAGACCCTGCCTTCTCTGCCCGCATTGGGGCGGCCGGTGCCTTCCTGTCCCCACCAGGGCTGCTGGCTGTTTTTGGAGGTGAGCAGATGGGACGAGGGTCTGGAGTCTAGGGGCCTGGCAGCCTGCGGCTAGGGCTTGAGACTGTCCACCCCTCCGCAGGCCAGGACCTCAACAACGCCCTGGGTGACCTCGTCCTGTACAACTTCTCCACCAACACCTGGGAGCGCTGGGACCTGAGTCCTGCCCCGGTATGGCCCCTCCTCCGCCCCGGCTGGAGGAACCTGTCCTCTCAGTCAGACCCAGCCACGGCTCCCCAGACTGTCCCCTGTCACCCCCATACTCCTCCCACCCCCACAGCTTGATACAGAAACCTACTGCTCCTTGTTTTGCCGTTTCTCTCTCCCATCTTCTTTGCCTCCCTCCTCTTCCTTTAGCTCTCTTTCCATCTCTTTCTGCGTGTCCCTGTTTCTCTCTGCCCATCTCTCTGTTTTTGTCTGTCTGACTTTTGTTCTTCCACACTCTGGATCTCTGTGTCTCTAGGTCTCAGTGTCTCTGGGTCTGTCTCTCTGTCGCTCGTCTTTGTCATTGCTGCTTCTGACTCTGTCTTGCTGCCTCCCCCTCTCTAACCGTGTTTCTCTGTCTCACCTTCTCTGTTTCTGTTCGCGTGTCTCTGTCCCTCTGTGTCTGCCTCTTCCTTTCCCTCTCTGTCCCTGTCTCTCCATCCCTCCGTATTTCTGTCTGTGCCTGGCTCGGGCTCTCCCTGTGTCCCCATCTCTGTCCCTCTCCATCTTTACCTCCTTGTGTCTTCCTCACAGGCTGCCCGTCACTCCCACGTGGCTGTGGCCTGGGCCGGCTCCCTGGTGCTGATGGGTGGGGAGCTGGCCGACGGTTCACTCACCAACGACGTGTGGGCCTTCAGCCCACTGGGCGGGGGCCACTGGGAGCTCCTGGCACCGCCAGCCTCCAGCTCCACGGGGCCCCCAGGCCTGGCAGGTCACGCAGCTGCCCTGGTGGATGACATCTGGCTCTACGTGTCTGGGGGCCGCACTCAGCACGACCTCTTCTCCTCCGGCCTCTTCCGTTTCCGCCTCGACAGCACCAGTGGGGGCCACTGGGAGCAGGTGATTCCAGCAGGCGGGCGGCCTCCTGCCGCCACCGGCCACTCCATGGTGTTCCATGCCCCCTCCCGGGCCCTGCTGGTCCACGGTGGACACCGGCCCTCCACTGCCCGGTGAGTTGCCTGCCCACAGCCCTGCTCCACGGGGCCAGGCCTGGCCCAAAGCCATGGGCCTTTAGTCTTGAGGTCTTTGCCCACTAACAGACTCCCGTGGTCATTCAGTCACTCCTTCTGTCATCTGTTTGCCATTCGTTCACTCACCCTCTCACATACTCTCTGATCTTTTGTTCAGTCTTTTGGTCAGGTGCCTCCCCCCACACTCCCATCCGTCTATGCATTCAACAACCCCCTGCCTGATGGCCAGCCCTTGCTAGATTGATTACGCAGGTAACCCAGAGATGAGTCCTGCGTCCCACTCATAGGGAACTTCTAGATCAGAGGGGACATAGACCCCATCACCACCAACCTCAACCGTGGGTGATCACACAGCTCCTAAGAGCCCAGAGGAGGCAGAGAGACCCTTCCTGCCCTGAGCCCCAGCGCTGTCCTTCCTCCTCTAGGTTCTCTGTGCGGGTGAACTCCACTGAGCTTTTCCACGTGGATCGGCGGGTGTGGACGACGCTGAAGGGCCGGGATGGGCTTCAGGGCCCGAGGGAGCGGGCCTTCCACACAGCCAGCGTCCTGGGCAACTACATGGTGGTCTATGGTAAGCGCTCCCAGTCTCCCCGCCTGCCTGCAAGGGGCCTGAGCTGGACCTGAGCGGAAACTCCCTGCTTGGGTGTCCCTGCTTCTCCCAGGCTCACCAGCTGTGACCCTTTCCTCCTTTCCCAGGGGGCAACGTGCACACCCATTACCAGGAGGAAAAGTGCTACGAAGACGGCATCTTCTTCTACCACCTTGGCTGCCATCAGTGGGTGTCGGGGGCCGAGCTTGCCCCCCCAGGAACCCCTGAGGGTGAGTGGCCCCTCTGTTTCCTTGAGGGTCCCACCTCCCCTCCTCAGAAGACACTGTCCCCACAAGCTGGCCGTATCATTTCGGGGGACTGTGGGCTTCCCAGAGGCCTCTTCACTCCTCCTCCCTGAAAAGAAGAGAGAAGACAGGGACAGACATAAGGAGGGAACATTAACACTTAAGGGGTGGGAAGGAGGAAGGGGAGGGGTCCCCAAAGGAACTGTATGTGACCATCAGGAATAAAGCCCAGGCCTGGCATTTGAGGCCCCTGTTCCGGGTCTCCCCTGCCTACCTGTGTCCTTCCCTGAGGCCCCTTCACTGGGCGGGGAAGAGCGTGAGGTTCCTAGAACCTTTTCCTCCTCCACAATTTGCGATTCCCTGGGCTACACTCCGTGCTTGCAGAGCATACGGGTCAGTAAGAGGGTGGGGAAGTCACCACTCACTGGCCAGTTACCTGTCAGTCAGGACTCTTAGCTGTAAGTGACAGAAACCCAACCCAACTGGCTTAAGCAAAAAGGAGAATTTCTTGGCTCACTTGAGTGACAACTACAGGGGCTGACGTCAGGCTGGGCTTGATCCAGGTGCTCATGTGATGGCATCAACCATGTCTCGCTCCAGTTCTCAGCTGGGTTTACCTCAGTCTCTATCTAGCATGTTTGCCTTTTGTAGATGGTCACAAACAGCTCTTGGATTATGTCTTGCCACCCTAAAATGCCCAGGGAGAAGAGAGTGCCTTTTTCCCAAGAATTGTAGGAATCGGGTCCTATACTCATCCCTGAGCTAATTGCTGAGACTGATAGGCCTGGGCTCAGAGGCCCTGTCCCGGAGGCAGGGACAGCTCGACTTGAGTCTAAGGGACTAGAAGTGGGAGCGGGTGGTTTTCCAGAGGAGAATCACAGGCTGTCACCAGAAGAGAGGCTGGTGCTAGACAGAAACGGGGAGACCTAGGCAGCCTGCTGAGGGCTCAGCGATTCTTCTACAGTCCTCCCAGCTCCCCAGGGGCGGGATGATGGTTCCATTTATAGAGGAGGAGACCAAGACTCAGAGAAGTTCAGTCTGCTGCCCAAGGCCACACAGCTGGTCAGTAGTTGATCTAGGATTTGAACCCAAGTCTTTTTGAGTCCATAGATCACGCTCTATCTGGAAGATGATGTGGGCAGGGGTGTGGGGGCTCAGAGAGGTGAGAGAATTACAGCTAGTGCAGGGCCAGGCTGGGAGGGTTTCCTTGGGCAGGAGGGGTCGAAGCAGCAACTAGAAGGCTGGGCGGAGGCTCGGGAGAATCAGGTGTTGTCCCCTGGGCAGGGGAGCCGTGGAGGGGGTGGGGGTGGTGGGGGTCTAATGTTCTTGGGGGTCTGTATTCGCCTAGGCCGAGCAGCGCCTCCCAGTGGTCGGTACTCACATGTGGCGGCGGTGCTTGGTGGCAGCGTCCTGTTGGTGGCTGGGGGGTACAGCGGCCGGCCCCGCGGGGACTTGATGGCCTACAAGGTGCCCCCCTTCGTGTTCCAGGCACCTGCCCCTGACGTGAGCACTGGGCTGGTAGGGTGGCTGGGGGAGGAGGTAGCTTGGTGCCCACAGGTGAGGGAGAAAGTCCCTAAGGCCATGAGGAGGGAAGGCGGTCCCTGGGGAGACAGAGGATCCCTGGGGCTGAGGGAGGGGCAGTCAGGCTCTCCTGGGATGACTGAGTGAGTGAGGACTCGGGAGGCAGGCCCAGGTCTGAGCAGCCTCGTCCTTCGTCCCCTCGTCTCCCTACAGTACCACCTGGACTACTGCTCCATGTACACAGACCACAGCGTCTGCTCCCGAGACCCCGAATGCAGCTGGTGTCAGGGGGCCTGCCAGGCTGCACCCCCTCCTGGGACTCCCTCTGGGGCTGTGAGTAACTGCCTGGGACCCTCTGTCCCCTAGCCCAGAGCCCTGCCCTCAGCGTCTCCCTCTGCCTAAACCGAGTGCACAAGGACTTCCCCCCAAATGGGAGACTTGTTTTCTCACCTAAGACCCTCATTCCTGACTCCCGACTGCTGACCCCTGAACCTTGCCCCCCCCACCCACTGCCTGCCCAGTGCTTTTGAGCTTGTGACCCTGTCCCTGGATCCCCTGACCTCTTGACCTCCCACATTCCAAGGCTGCTTTCAATTCCCTCTTCTCCACCTTTCAGGCCCCTTCTACCCAGGACCCCAGTGTCCACAGCCCTTCCCTAATCCCTTGAGCCCCTGTGGACAATGAGCCCTGTGCCCTGCCCTCTTTGCAGTGTCCGGCTGCCAGTTGTCTGGGCCTGGGCCGCCTCCTGGGGGACTGCCAGGCGTGCCTGGCCTTCAGCAGCCCTGTGGCCCCTCCCCGGGGGCCCGGCGCCCTGGGCTGGTGCGTGCACAACGAGAGCTGCCTGCCTCGGCCTGGTGAGTGTCCGGTGGTAGTGGGGGAGGGGCGGCAGAGCACCCCACACTGACCCCCAGTCCTCGACCTTGTCCACTCAGAGCAGGCCCGTTGCCGAGGGGAGCAGATCTCAGGCACTGTGGGCTGGTGGGGGCCTGTACCTGTCTTCGTCTCGTCGCTGGAGGCCTGTGTCACCCAGAGCTTCCTGCCTGGCCTGCACCTGCTCACCTTCCAGCAGCCACCCAATGCCTCCCAGCCCGACAAGGTGAGGAGCCAGGAGACGGGGCCCAGGGTGGAGTGTCGATGGCCCTGGTCCTAGGGTATTTTTCCAAATTGACCTTTATCACTCTTGCTTACCCCATTCTTGTTTACTCCAAAAGTCTTTACATTCGAGGGTCTGATTTTCCTTACGGACTTAAAAAAATTTTGTGTTGTGGCAAAATGCACATAAAATTTACCTTGTGTCGGACTTCTTTCCCACTTCACATAATGTCGTCAATGCTTATCTGTGTTGTAACTTCATTCAGAAAGGAACTCCTTTATGGTTAAATAATATTCCGTCGTATGGGTCTACCACATTTTGTTTATCCATTCTTCTGCTGATGGAAATTTGGATTGTTTACATCTTTTGGCTATTGTGAATAGTGCTGCTATGAACACTTGTGTACAGGTTTTTGTTTGAACACCTGTGTTTTTTGTTTGTTGTTTTGCTCTGTGACCTGGGCTAGAGTGCAGTGGCGTCATCATAACTTACTGCAAGCTCAAACTCCTGGGCTCGAGTGATCCTCCTGCCTCAGCCTCCATAGTAGCTGGGACTACAAGCATGTGCCACCATGCCCGGCTAATTTTTTCTATTTTTGTAGAGACAGGGTCTCACTATATTGCTCAGGATGGTCTCAAACTCCTGACCTCAAGTGATCCTCCCGCCTTGGGCTCCCAGAGTGCTAGGATTATAGGCATGAGCCGTCTGGCCTGGCCTGAACACCTGTATTTAATTCTTTTTGGGTATATACCTGGGAGCGGAATTGCTGGGTCATATGGTAATTCCATAGTTAACTTACGAGAAACCTGCAAACTATTTTTCACAGTGGCTCTTTGTCGATTTTTTTTTTTTTTTTTGAGACAGAGTCTCACTCTGTTGCCCGGGCTAGAGTGAGTGCCGTGGCATAAGCCTAGCTCACAGCAACCTCAAACTCCTGGGCTCAAACGATCCTACTGCCTCAGCCTCCCGAGTAGCTGGGACTACAGTCATGCACCACCATGCCCGGCTAATTTTTTCTACATATTTTTAGTTGTTCAATTAATTTCTTTCTAATTTTAGTAGAGATGGGGTCTCGCTCTTGCTCAGGCTGGTTTCGAACTCCTGAGCTCAAACAATCTGCCCGCCCCGGCCTCCCAGAGAGCTAGGATTACAGGCATG